>CAKAOH010021051.1:0-24715 GCA_916701665.1 Sebastiscus tertius | reverse complement strand
ATGCTGGTGGTGTTAGCAAAATTATTGTTTGGAGGGGCTGATTCAATAAGAGTATTTGTACCAGTTGTTTTGTCCAGCCAGGTTTCAGTTAAAGGCATCAAGATTTGTTTGTTAGGGATTTGATGTTGAGAAGAACTAGTTTTGCTGTGCATGTAGTGGGTGTTACAGGTATGGATTGGTGAGTGGCTTAATGTAAGTTGGAGAAGTTAACAACTTTGCTTGAATAACCTTTAGTGATTCTGTTAATCAAGATCAGTATAGTCAAAGTTCTTGGTCCTTCATTGCAATTTGGATTCTCTGAGGAGTCAATTTGTTGCACTGAGGGAGGTGTTTGTGAGGAGCTGTAAGTGATTGGGAGCGCCAGGCCACAGGGTGACGACGGTGAGCGTAACAGTTGGGGTCAAGGCTGCAAAGGGTGCATCCCAAGTCTCTTAATTGCAGCCACGTTTCCCTCACTTTCGTCTTTTGTCCATGCAAGGACAGAGGAAACGAGGAAATGTCAAATAAGAGACTTGGGATGTTCCCATAGTCACTCAGTTGGACACCGGAAATGGCAGTAAAGGCTGTAGGCGTGTTGCGAGTCAGAACCCGGGAGTGTTAGAAACTATATAGAACAGGTTGTTAGTTAGAATACGTCCACCCAGAGGGCTGGGGTGGATGCCATCATTTCTATAGAAGGTGTTTTGTATTATTTGTACAGGACCTTGAACATTACCTCTCTGTATGAAACATGCTTTATTGATAAAATTGCCTTAGCAGGGTTACCATGGTCACCATGTCAAAGTTGTCATGACTTTTCACTAAAACCCAAAAATGTCATCCTAGCGTGACTTACAAACAACGGCTAACTTCTACATCTTGTGTTTCAGAGGACGTGTTTGTGCTCAAGAACAAGGACGGGAAAAACCCCGAAATCTTTGGCCTCTTTAGCACAACAAGGTGAGTGGATGGTGACATCAGCATTTCATTATACAGTCACAATTTTATCATCCGTCAAATCACTAATAAAAGCTTCTTTTGCAGCGCGGTGTTTAAAGGCTATGCAGTGTGTGTCTATCACATGGATGATATAAGAGCAGCCTTTAATGGTCCATTTGCCTACCGAGAGAGACCGGAGCATCACTGGACGCCTTACGAGGACAGAGTCCCCTACCCACGACCTGGATCTGTGAGTCTTAAAGTCTGAATAGGGCCATGTTTGTGGGATGCCGTTCCCGGATGTACCAGCATTATGCATTCACAGCACTCTCCATTAGTCTGTGTCCATGACAGACGTCCTTTGGGAGGGACAGCGTTGAGAGCATGTAGGACAGCTCTGGTGAATGTCAGCACTACTGTAGCTTCCTCAGCAGGTCATACAGGGACAGTCTGAGCCAGATTAAAGCATGTCAGCTTTTTTTCTCTACACTGCATAAAGGAACAATGCAATTAATGGCCCTCCTCTGTCTGTGCGTCTGCTCCTTCCTCTACTCCTTCTATTTCCGTCACACCATCTCTCCAACAGTGTGCCAGTAAGGTGAACGGAGGTGGCTTCTCAAGCTCAAAGGAGTTTCCGGATGAGGTTTTGCGGTTTGTGCGTTCTCATCCTGTGATGTATCGTCCAGTCCTTCCCCAGCACCGTAGACCTGTCCTACTGCAGACAGAGCCAGGCAGCAGAAAGCTGACCCAGATCGCTGTGGACAGAGTCCAAGCACAGGATGGACACTACCACGTTCTCTACATCGGCACCGGTACTGTACACACACTGTGAAGAATGAACATGCTTAATCCAGAATACTATATGCATGTTGGCAAAATGAAAGACAAACCAGAGATATGACATTTTGATCGTATAAAGTCAAATATATAAAAAAAAAGCTGTTGTTTGTTCTGAGACAGTTTCAAACCTGAAATGTTGCACCGGTTGTGAAAAAAAGGAAGAATTGTATGCCATTACCTGTAAAACATTTATGTACGCAACAGTGTAACATTAATGTCCTCTTCTCTTAGACGACTCTGTGGTGTTGAAAGTTATCACCATCTACAACAAAGACACAGACACTATGGAGGAGGTGCTGCTGGAAGAGCTGCAAGTATTCAAGGTGCTCTATTTTAGCTAGAAAATGTGAAAGCAAAGTAGACTTTGTAACCAGGCATTTCACTGCACACATGTCACAGTCCATTATTGCTGCAGCCACGCAAGAAGAGGGAGTACTTTGAAAACACTGATTGCTGATTTGCTTCCTCTCCATCATCAGAGGGGCACAGATATGATTGAGCAGCAGGCCCGCTGTGAGAGATCTTCAGAGTGATTTGAATATATCAATTCTACTCAGATCAGTCACATCTGAAAACTAGTCTGCAAGCGGTTGCTGCTGTCATTTAATTAAGGCCTGATTTGGGATGGATAGGAGCGTGACGGGAGGCCTCTAGTGACAAAGAACTTTATGTCAGCTCTTGTTTCTTTATTCTTATAGCATACAATGAACCACTTATTGTTGAATAACAGTCAAATGTTTCCTGTTTGCAGGTGCCGGCACCAATAAGAGAGATCATAATATCACCTAAAAGGGTAAGAGAACCATTATAGATCTCTTTTACTGTTCATGCAATTCTGTTGTTTAGCCACAAGATGTTAACATTGCAACATGTTTCATTACTTTACATTGACATAATTTATATGTACTGTTGCCTACTTGTGGCTACATAACCAAGTTGAATGAGTTAAAGACAGAAAGCATACATATATGTTAGGGCTCTCAATCGAGAGAATATTTAATTGCGATTAATCGCACATTTTTTATCTGTTCAAATGTACTTTAAAGGGAGATTTGTCAAGTATTTAATACTCTTATCAACATGGGAGTGGACAAATATGTGGCTTTATGTAAATGTATGTATATATTTATTATTGGAAATCAATTAACATAGCAAAACAATGACACATATTGTCCAGAAACCCTCACAGGTACTGCATTTAGAATAAAAAAATATACTCAAATCATAACATAGCAAACTCAAGCCCAACAGGCAACAACAGCTGTCAGTGTGCTGACTTGACTATGACTTGACCCAAACTGCATGTGATTATCATAAAGTGGGCATGTCTGTAAAGGGGAGACTCGTGGGTACCCATAGAACCCATTTACATTCACATATCTTGAGGTCAGAGGTCAAGGGACCCCTTTGAAAATGGCTATACCAGCTTTTCCTCGACAAAATCTAACGTAGGTTTGGAACGTTATTTAACTTCTTTGACGACAAGCTAGTATGACATGGTTGGTACCAATGGATTGCAAGTTACGTTATTGCGTTAAAGAAATTAGTGGCGTTAAAACAAATTTGCGTTAATGTGTTATTATTGCGTTAACTTTGACAGCCCTATTATATTTATTGATATTAATGGTACCATGCTGTTGGGTCCACAGCAACAGCTGTATGTCGGGTCAGAGGTGGGTGTGGCCCAGGTCAGACTGCATCAGTGTGACCTCTATGGCTCCGAATGTGCTGACTGTTGTCTGGCCAGAGACCCCTACTGTGCCTGGGATGGTCTCACCTGCTCCAGATACTACCCCGCTGGAGTCTACACCAAAAGGTAACAGCACACGAACGCACACACACTTGAAGACATATTTTCTCCCTGCAGATGTGTTTGTGAGACCAGCTGTTCACACCTTTACCAGGAGCTCTGTTCCATCATAGCATCTTGCTCTGAATGTCACACTGCTCTGAGGCTGGTTTGCCATGTCATTATCACAGTCTGCGAGAGACGTGACAGCCAGGTGTTGTGTAATGTCTATCAGTGTGCATTTGATCACCCCTCCCTCCCTTTTTCTATCTTTGATTTCTTTCTCTTTCTTTTCACCCGTCTCTTGCACTTTCATCACATTTTCAAAATGACTCTCTCTCTCTCTCTCTGTGTCCCTCTCTCTACTTCTCTCGCTCCCATCTCAGCAGACGATTCAGGCGGCAGGATGTTCGCCATGGCAACGCCGTCCAGCTGTGCAATGGGCTGCAAATTGATGGTTAGTGTGTAAAAGGACTGTGTGATGTGTGTGTGTGCATGGGCATGCTTGTGCAAAATTGTCAGACAAATACTGTTTACAAGCAAGGGAATGATGCAGCTCTTCAGAAGCACTAGACTGAATATGACAAAATGTGAACTCTTCATGTGTTGTTGTATTTGGAGGTAGGAAGAGATTAGCGTGCTTCTACTGAGGCGATAGATTGGGGGAGAACAATCCACTCTACGTTTGTCAGCTAATGAAAGGTCACGTCAGGTCATCGCAATCTCTTTTGCCTCCCTATCTTTTATGATGTGTGTGTTCGTGTGTTTGTGTGTGTGTGTGTGCAGATGAACAATGGCACAGAGCTGAGGAAAGGCTGGTGTACGGCGTGGAGAGCAACAGCACTTTACTCGAGTGTGTCCCTCGATCACTTCAAGCCAATGTCCTCTGGTTCTTACAGAAAGAGGGAGAGAAACAGGAGGTGAGTGTGATGGACCTATACTTGAATAAATACAAATGTAAATATACTAAACATATATTACACTTTCAGCACAGATATGAAAAGTACATACAATCAGGGCTGGAATTTCGCGGAGGCCATGAGGGCCATGGCCGCTGTGCCCCTTCAGTTTGGCTTTCTGCCGCTCAAAAGATGATATGCCCTGCGGCCACTGTGGCCTTGGTGCATCGCCTGCACTGCCCCGGCTGATTTCGCGATTTTCTCCTCTGACTCTTTCCTGGCAATACGGGGTTTTAGACACCTATTGTTATGATTCTAATTTTGGGCAACATCAAGTGAAACGCTCCGCATATAACCAGTTGTGGGTTTGATTTCGAGCCTGGTATGAACCGCTGGAAAACCGGCTATAAATGACGATAGTTTGATACAAATGCTGCCCCTGGATTCCACCAGAGGCCGCCGGAGCTAATAATGGCCACTCCAGACCATGCTTGTTTCCACCAGATGAACCGCAGCACGTTTCAGAAGCGTCCCAGAAGCGTCCTCTTTGCTCTGCTCTGCTCTGCTCTGCTAAAAAACTGTGCCTAGTCTGTCATTGACAGAGCCGCGCCGCAATATACAGTGTCTACTTCGCTGGTTGAGGGGATGGAATTTGAACGGTGTTAACTGTCTAGAGGCTAAAGCACAACAAAGTAGGAGATAACAACAATAAACACAATTAAAACAGACAAAAAAGAAACCATTTAACTATGTATACTTCACATACTTAGGCTTTGGTAGAAGCACAAATATCGAGGTAAAATGACCAAATCAAAATCTGCAAGTCAACAAAATCAGGCTCAACTTCAGAAACTTCAATAGCAATAAATTATTTTGTGAAATAAACAGCTTTTTATTTATTTATTTCACTGATAGTTATACTATGTATGAAAAATAAAATCATCCTTAACCCGCAGTCCGTGGACTTCAATCATTGTTTTATTTGATGGCCTTGCTGCCCTGGCATTTGGCCTTTATGTCCTCAAAACATTGACACCACTAAAGACCAAAGTGGCCGTGCCTCTAAAATGATGAAATTGCAGCCCTGCACAGAATAAACCAAAGGGTCACTTATCTTAAATCATATGTTGCCGCTTACTGCTATTATGTACACCACTTCCAAAAACAAAATGTTCTTCTTCCCCCTATAGATCTGTCTGGCTGTGCAGATAGTTTTGGTTTAACTGAGATTTCTGCTGCTACTTTAGTGCAATTGGGGTGAATGGAATTACATTTACATCGGGAGATTTGTGGACTATCCTGAGTAACTGGGACATTGATTTTGTTTTTATTTTTTCAATGAGTAGAGCACCACAAATCTCCACTGCACTGGGGTGGTGAGTCAAGTCACAGCCCCATATATCTCAAAACTGAGGAAAATGCATTTTAATGTATCAGAATAGATATAAATGTTGAACATTTAAATATTCTATTCAAACATGCGGTGTATACTACAGCAAACAGAAAGCTGGGATGGTTATATACCTCACAGAACCTTAAGTACAGAAGTCTCTGTATTGACTGCACTATCGAAGCTCTACCTTAATTTATCCTTTTAGTTCTGCAGGTTGTTTAATTGAAATTCCTCTCGGGAGAAGAACAAATGCAGCAGCAGTGCAAATATCTGAATTGCTAGACTTGAATAATGACTACATCAATGGCTAGAAAAAAAAAACGTTTTGCTTTTTTTACCTCCGTGTAGGTTCGAGGCGACGAGCGGGTTATCATGACTTCCCACGGGCTGCTGTTTTTAAGAGTGAGAAGCTCCGACGCCGGCATGTACGTGTGCCAGACTGTGGAACACGGCTATGTGCACACATTACTACGCATCTCTCTACACGTGCTCAAAGGGGAGCGGGTGGAGTCGGCGATCCGCGGGGCTAACGACGGAGACGGAGAGAAAGCTGCGGCTCCGTGCCTCTCCTCCGTGGGCCTCCCGCCGGGCCCCAGCATCAGCCCCAGGGCTCTGGTGCCATCCTCACTCCCAGCGGGCCCCCACTCCAAGCTGTGGTACAAGGAGTTCCTCCAGCTGATTGGCTACGGGGACGCCCAGAGAGTGGAGGAGTACTGTGAGAGAGTGTGGTGCTCTGATAAAAAACGCAAAAAGACCAAAAGGAAGTATGTTCCTCCAGGTGGCGAGAAGAGAGGGAAACGGAGAGGAGATGAGAACTCCCACCGAGCGCCCAGGCACACCTCGGACACCTGAGGAGAACAGAGATTGACTTCACACACACATACATACACACTCACACACACACACAATCTAAAGGTCACTCTGTGTTTGCACCATGTAAAAGGTTTTCACTTTGCTTTCAACAAGAGCATTAACAGAAAAACAACAGGACTGTAGCAGGCTGTCAGAGCTGCATTCATTTATCACTCAGTAGTTTGACTGTGATGTTTCCACTTACTTTAAAAAGCATTTTCCTTTTTTCTTTTCTTCTTTTTCTTGTGTGGTATAAACTGATTTACGTGGTGCAGACCCCCGGGTAAATACTATAAACGTCCCTGGGAGGAGACGGATGACTGATTTAGCGATGTTGCCTCTGATCTGAAGAGACAGAATATAATATTTAAGCTCCTGTGGACTGACCCAGCCCAACCCAGCCGTCAATCCAAACGCACACAAAGACTGCTACACTAAACCCCGCCTCTCATTCAATGACTTCAATACATGACTTACTGTATCTATTATGAGAGAAAACTATGTTAAAGGTAATGGCCTTCTCATCTTTTTTTTTTTTTTTTTTTGGTACTATGATAACTTATTTTCTTGGTCTCTACTTTGTAGTTGTTTTTAGATGTCATAAACTGGAAAATATAGTGTTGTTGTTTTTTGTACAGTGCAAAATGCCTTGAGCTTTATGATAATTTGATTATAATATGTTCATGGCTGTGGTGTGTGTGTGTGGTTATAATGGCCACAATGCATACAGTTAAGATGTTGCAATGCCACTATTATGGGTATTTGAGGCATGTTTTAATTATAATTATGCCCTCAATGGAAATAATTACTATTTAAGCACTTGTGAAAACTGGTACAGTAGATTAAAAGTGGTCCTATTATTGTTCTTGTAAGTGGCTACATTTACATCAGATGATCAAATGTACCAACAGTATTGTGTGTATTGTATAATGTATTTATCTAAAATTCAGGATGGTATCTGTGTGCACATCTGGTAACCGTGTATTCAAAAATTCATCCTTCTCTCTCTCTGTCTCTTATTTGTTCTCCCTCTATCAGCCCTTCCTCCTCCAACATTTCCCGCCTTTTGTTCGTCTGTAACGATGTTGCAGATGTGATTCACATCTGATTACCACCGCAAAAACAGCAATGTAGAACACCACATTCCCCTCAGAAGAAGAAAAAAGAGACAACTAATTGTTAGGGTGACCATGTAAGCATGCCATTAGCAAAACTCATCATGAGTCAGCCTCATGAATATTCAGTTAACCCTGAGATGACATCAAACATCTAACAATCTGAAATGCATTGTAGTTGTTGTGCTAATTCCATGTCGTGCCTTATTTATCTCTTAATTTTGTCACTTTAGAGTTTCGACCTTGTTGTGTTCATAATGGGGTAAAAACAATCGCTTGGTCTCTGTCAAGGCCTCATATCGTCACTCACCGTTCTCCTTGAATATTCTTCAACTGGGAGCTTTGACTTAGATGGAAAATGTTGTATCTGCTATACCTCTTATAAATACCTGCCATTAAAGAAAGATGGACCATCCTTCCCTGGTGTCACCTCTGTGGTTCAGCCATCAATAATGACAAAGTATAGTCAGACCACGTCCACACACACACACACACACACACACACACACACACACACATACACACACACACACACACACACACACACACACACACACACAAGAGATTGAGCCAATGAAGCGGAAAGAAAGAAAGATAGAGAGAGAGCTGTAGGCACTTAGATTAAAGGACCAGTGTGTAACATTTAAGGGAATCTATCGGCAGAAATAGAATATAATATTAATGAGTATGTTTTCTTTAGTGTAAAATCACCTGAAAATAGGATTTGTTGTGTTTTCGTTACCTTGGAGTGAGCAGTTTATATCTACAGAAGGAGCGGGTCCTCTTGTCACGGAGCCGGCCGTCATGTTTCTGCAGTACCCCAGAACGGACAAACCACTGTGGTAACGTTCCCTGCTTGGGCTGGAGTCGATAACGTTACTCGCTCCCAAGTTTACCCCCGTCACTCCACTCATCTGCCGGGAAACAAGACTTGGGTTGCTTTCCTCACTTCCGTTTCTCTTCTCGTGCATTGATTCATTTAAGCTGAACAGCCAATCAAAGTGATTTCTCTCACCGACGGGCTCCACCGCTGATTCCACACGTTGAATCGGCTGAATAACCTCAGACATGGGCAGACTAGAGCCGACGGTGCAGGGCACACTGGAAAAACTAGACCGACGAACACTCACCGATGGCCCTGAACTGTCCGACGGCCGACTGTCGTGCTGGTGTGTCAGAGCCTTCGGACTTGAGGAGCTGCAGCATTTATTTCAGCACAGACTGCACCTTCCACTGAACATTCACGTGATATTCTCAGAGCTAAACTGTCTTCTGCTCCACTAGCTCACTTATTCGCTCACATTCACACATCACACACATTCGCCACCGCTCTCTCTCTCTCTTGCTTCACCGCTAACTTCCCTCGTACACACTGACTCTACTATTCTCAAACTACTCTTACGACGACTCAGAGGGTCATTCACGTTTTCACATTGACTACCGTCGTTCTTCTACACGCTCGGCACACGGGAGAGGGTGCAATCTGCAACTCCACCACTAGATGCTGCCAGATGTTACACACCGTACCTTTTAAAATATTCATCCATCCATTATCCGTAACCGCTTATCCTATTAAGGGTCGCGGCTGTAGACGATCCCAGCTGACATTGGGCGAAGGCGGGGTACACCCTGGACAGGTCGCCAGACTATCACAGGGCTGACACATAGAGACAGACAACATTCACGCTCACATTCACACCTACGGACAGTTTAGAGTCAACAATTAACCTGCATGTCTTTGGATTGTTGGAGGAAACCGGAGAACCCGGAGAAAACCCACGCTAACACAGAAGGGTCCCAAGCCGGGTTTGAACCTGCGACCCTCTTGTTGTGAGGCGACAGTGCTAATAATATATATTTTCATTTGACTGGGCAAGAGCTGTAAACATCATATTAACGAAGTTGCTTTGTTTCCTAATATTGTGCCATATGCTGGTGAAATACAAAATCTAATCAACCAGTAAGGAGGACTGGTCGTGATGTTTTTTTTTTCTCATAGTGAGCTGCGCACTAGGACACCCTACTCATTCACATTCTGTCGGGGTCTACCTGAGTCGGCGGGGTGCTGAAGGCATTTCAGTGCGGGATTCATGCTGCTGATTTATTCCACATGGCTACCATAGCAACAGGCTCTGAACCAGTTCAGCTCCCCTCCTCATCAAAGCCCTCTCCCTCCCTTTCTGTCAAGTTTTAACTGTAGCTCTGGTCCCTGGGTCCCCTCTAGCCAATGGTCCCTGTAGCCACTAATAGATCACACTGTAATGTTGGAGACCGCTCCTCTTAGTTAAGCTTTAAAGTGCTTTCTTTTCTTCTGGGACTGAAGCTGGCATTCGCCTGCTGGATGGAGCTTCTGACCCCACAGATGGATGCCATTTGGGAACAGATGCAGAAATAGAGATGAAGCTGGAGCTGCACATATTTTCTTCGAGACATTTCAAGGTTCAAGAGGCCAGTTCGATGTAATGAAATGCTGTAAATCCATTCATTGATCTACAGCGGGATTAAAAGGTCAAAGGCCATTACAATAAATAGGCTGCTGTACATGATTCTGTCACTGTGTGAAGATGACCGTGCTTATCCTTTTCCTCTATTGGCATCCCTCTCCTTTTTTTCCCTGCCGCCTTTGTTGTCCCCACGCAGTGCTGTTTCTATCAGGAGCCAATGCACCAGAACGCTTTATTACAAGGGAAAATGTCAGAGAGAGAAGGAGAGGTTATGAGGCAGAGGGAAATGAACATTGGAGGATAAACGGTAAACGAGCCTCTGCAGCCAGTCACACTCAACATGCTGTCAGTGTGTGCAGGATATTGTATGTGTACGTGTTCTCGTGTTTGCATACAAGCCTCTCTCTCTCTTTGATTTAGTGTTATCAGTGATATGCAACGCTAACCTCACACATCTTAAGCACTCCACCACGGCAAAACGTTCCTCGCTTTCATGCCATTCACTTCATAAACTCTCTTTCATCCTGACCTGTAAACTGCAGATTAAAGCCTCTGAGAAATAAATTGCTGTTCATATCCTGGATTTACTTGCTCAGCCTTCATTTAGGTTCTTATTACAGCGTCCTGTCGCACCCACGGCGCCTTTAATATTTCCAAAAGACTCACCTTGATGATTTGCTCCAATCTATGGCCATTTTATAATCACTTTTAGCATGTGTCCAGACAGAGCAAGCTGTTGTTTTTATCTCTAAATGTCCCCAGCACATAAGTGCAAAAAAGTGAAGGTTAAACATCAAATGCGTTGATAAGTTGATCCGATAAGCAAAGGGGAACTACTATCAGCGGAGGCACAGGCAGCAGCTCCCCCTGTGTATCAGGTTAGGACAAAAAGAGACGCCAGTTTTGAAGTAAGGTGCATATTTGTCACCAATAGATATGATGACATCTGAAATAATATAGACATGAACTCGCTGTACACACAAGCAGCGTGTCAACATGTACTGTGTGTTATCTCGCTGACACAGCTGTCTCTGACATACAGTATCCCCCCTCAGCAGTTAAATAACCAGCACCAGGAGAGGTTGCACTGACCCCTGCAAAACCTATTTTTGTATTTATTTATGTCATACTAGCTTGTCGAGAAGGAGGTTTAATAACGCTCCAAACTGGCATGGCCATTTTCAAAGAGGTCCTTTGACCTCTGACCTCAACATATGTGAATGAAAATGGGTTCTATGGGTACCCATGAGTTAACCCTTTACAGACATGCCCACTTTATGATAATCACATGCAGTTTGGGGCAAGTCATAGTCAATTTACCAGTTTACCATGTTATGATTTGAGCATTTTTATGCTAAATGCAGTACCTATGAGGGTTTCTGGACAATATTTGTCATTGATTTGTGTTGTTACTTGATTTCCAATAATAATATATATATATATATATATATTTGCATAAAACAAACATATTTGCCCACTCCCATGTTGAAAAGAGTATTAAATACTTGACAAATTTTGATCAGATAATGGATACTATGGACAATCATGCGATTAATCGCCATGACAGCCATAATTTATTCATTTATTCGTGTGCATTATCTTTGTTTTTTCTCCCACATCTGGCTTCCAAGAGCATATACAACATGCAGCCTAATAAAAATTCAGTCCATTCATTCAACATGATTCACCAGGCTGCGTTTGTGTGTGTGTGTGTGTTTGTGTGTGTGTGTGTGTGTGTGTGTGTGTGTGTGTGTGTGTGTGCCTCTGTATGATTCTTGGGAGGACTTTGTATGTATAAAAGATGCTCACCGCCTATAATACTGTGATGTTTCCCTCAGCAACATACCTCAGAGAGGACAGCTGAGGGAGTGAGAGAGATGGGAGACGTAGATCATCTGGCTTTTTCCTGCTGCTGCTCACAGCCAAGGAGGGAAAGCAGAGAGAAGAGAGAAAGTGTGAACTGAGCGAAGCAGTGAAAAGGAAAAGGAAAGAGAAAACAGAGGAACGTGTACCCGCGGGGAGGAGGAGTGTGATGTGAAGCTCTGTGCTCTCCCCACCTTGGGGCTTTGCCTCTCATGGGACCAACAAGTCTTTGAATTATACTGCTGCCTGATCTGGCAACCTGAACTTTAAGTCTGCCAAGAGAAGTGGGACAGGTACCTGATGCAAGTAAGAAGCACAGATGCCCGAAAACACGGTGAAGATGTCAGGCAGGTATAAATTAGTAATGCTGCAGCCAAGAAATCACATTGGAACACATCCAGCAGAATATCTGAATATAAACCTATGCAACTTTGTTTGGGAGCGCGTGTCTTGCATGCATTAAAGTACATTATGTTCAGTGACAGTAACGCACATGTCACGGGGTGTGTGACGCAGTGAGTGCTGTGTCATTAATCTGGGTGTAATCACTACATCTGTGTCCCTGCGGGGGTTGCTCTCCGCTCTAATCCATCTCTTTATCCCCACATCTCCCTCATTACATCACTCTGACCTCTGCACCGTGGCAGCCCCCAACAGCTGGCCAAGGCTGTTAAACAACAAGCAGCACGCGCCGTCAATCAACACACCGTATTGACTTTACAGTAAAAGTGTAGCGTCGTACACAAAAAGCTAGACCACAATACAACATGGGATACCGTGTATTCACTCGAGGATCACTCACAAAAGCTTGACTATAAAGACAGATATATGAGATATGAATGCTTGAGACATGCAGAGTAATAGCAGGAATTCGTCTTTAGCTGTAAATCCCAAAAGATTTGTATAGCTGAAGAAATGCATGTATTGAATATTAAAGGCCTTGTATGTGATTAAGTAAGCATATATTGCCGGCAACCTTCCACTGGAGTGATTTGAGTGTTGACTGAGCTGCTCTACTCGCCTAATCAGTATGCCAACCTTGATATTCTCTCTCTCTCTGTCTGTCTCTCTACTGAATATGTTTTCAAAGTCAATAACTAACCGTGAGAAAGCGATAATAGATGTTTATACACTGCATCTAACTGTCTGTCCTCAAAAGGTCATTCTTTATAAAACAAACTGAGAAAATCTAAGTTGATTATAAAGTAAAAATCGCAGGAAATGAGTCAACTGCACCACAAATACTCATTGCTTTTCTGTGATATAATCCCTGAATTATTCTTCTAAATGACAAATAGCTTAGTCATTGAGTAGGAATTCAAAGATTTTTTACCCAACGCTGAATCACCAAAGCTGCATTAAGAGACACCGCTGCAAGGTACAGACGCTGCTGCTTCCACAGGAGAAAGTGAGGATTTATATGAGTGATCTAATTAAAAGTATTAAGCAGATTGTTCACCCCTTGTGACATTTTTGCGGAAACATTCTTCAAAGCTTCTTGTAGCACTTATACTTTGTACGTGATTAAATTAGATTTGTCTCAAATGTAATACATCACTGATTAACGCTCAGCTTTACCAGTTCTTGCTACATGGAGCCCTACAGTAGAATAATAAAATAAAACACAATCAACAACGCAGAAAAATACTTTATCAAATATTCATAATATCCTTGCAAATTGGTTATGCTTGTATGTGTTAAAGTGTGTTGGAGATTTGCTTGAATTAATTTCTCACACTGTCCCTCAACCAAAGCGGTTGTATTTGCAGCACCAGAATGAGCTGATAGCATTTCACGATAACATGAAAACAAGTCAGCTATGAAATTAATTCCCCCGCTGGAATATTACTATCACAACGGTACTGTACAGTATATCTGTATCTGTGGCCTATTATTACAGATTTCTTTGACATTGAAAATAAACAGGCTTTCAGTGTAGGCTGCCTGTTTTTCTATATCTGAAGGGAATTATGAATTATAGCTCAGTATCTGCAAAGGAGGGCATGCTTTTCCATGTTCAGTCAGTATTAGAATACTATACTCATTTATTTTGAGAATAAAGAATATGTTTGACTAATCTAAAATAATGAATTTATAGTTTAGAACCAACTTAAATTTAGGAAGGGATCTACATATAAGTGTTTGGTACACGTAGGCATGATTATTGTCTGTATTGTTTGTGTAAGAGATTATGCAACATACAGTGAGCATCATCACTAATGTTATTCACATTTCTGCTTTCATTGTAATACCCCAAGCATGTTAGGCTACCTGTGCCTGTGTATCTGTTCTGTCATTGCACAAGTTTCCATTTTTGCTTATGGAGTTCTTGGCATTTACAATGATAAATTCACTTTTGAGTCATATCAATGTAGCCTAGTGGAAAATATATCTACATTTATTTATTTATTTATTATCCATCTATTTGTTTATGTATTATTATTATTATTATTATTATTATTGTGACTATTATTATTATTGTTGTTATTGTTGTTGTTGTTGTTGTTCTTCTTCTTCTTCTCTTTTTGGGTACCCCCAAATTGAGAGGTTGTGTCTAGAAGGTAACCCGTAAATTGTGAAAACAGACAAAAACTTGCAAACAAACTCTCGCGAGACTTGCTGCCTGACGAACCATCAAAACCATGAACATCTCGCCAGAGTTTATCAATTTGCGAGTTCCCTTTTCTTCTACACATAAGAAATTTGGGAGGCAGCATGGATGTATTGGGAGGCTCTCCCAGAGGAATTAAACTGGACGTCGTGAACTGACGTGGACGTGAACAGGAAAACAGGAAGTGAAAAGTGCTTTGGCCTTGTGAGGCTGGTTGCTGTTTTCTCTGTGGGTAAATACATTTAAAATGTTATTTCTGTACAAAACAATTGAAACATGTACATCAGGAAGTCAGAACATGTAATGTTTGCGGCTGAATGGTGATTCAGCTGGTTGGTCCAGATTATATCTACATACTGTATTCATGAGGACTGCAAGGCTGAAAGCATTGTAAGTTCATCTTGCAGAGATATATTTAGTTATCATTCATGTTCGAGAACATTTTGATGTGTATACATGTTACTGAAAATAATGTTTATTTTATTAGTTTTATTAGTTATTAGTTTATTTTATTAGTTAGCACAAAGACAGCATGTAGTGAGTATATTGAGATATACTACTGCACCATTTCACTTGATATTAATGCACCAAATGCTTAATGTTCTATCAGAATGAACTGTATGTGGTTTTGTTTGTTTTCTTTTTGTATTAACAGAAGAGCTCCCACTACAGTTGTTCATGCACTGATTGATATACTGTATACTGTTTTAAGGGACTTTTAGTTAGCCTGGGATTCAATTCACTTTATCAGGTTGGTTAATGCACTTCATATGTTGGTAACACATATTTGTGAAACTTTTGGACGTTTGAATAGAGAGGTACACTTTGAAGTGAGACTTCTTTGTTAAACACACATGGATTGTTCAGAATTGATTTAATACTACTCTCCTATTGTGAGAGTAGTCGAGAAATAAAGATCCCTGAATAAAGCTTTTCAAATTTCACCTGCCGACACATTTTGGCACCAGGACTGGGGTCTGTGTTATTTAGAGTTTTCTGATAATTTGGAAATTAGCCAGAGTAGATTAGACCAGATTAGTGAAGTGCATAAATAACTGTAGTGGTAATGTGTGGTCCCGGAGCTGAAGCAGATCCAAGACGGTGATGCCTGCCTGGCGTTGCTGTGGAGAACCAGTGACCAGGCTGCTGAGATCCGGACAACACGGAGGAACAGTGGAGGGAGAAGATCGCTCTGGGAGAGGAAGACGCAACCATCACCCCTACCCCGGCCTGCAGGCTTTCAAGTGACTGGAGTTGAGCTAAGTTTGCACAGAGACATTTCACCATTTCAGAGCCCCGGAGAAGAGACTGATGCTGTTGAACATTTGCAAACAAAGCTTTCTGAACAGAGTGAGAAACACGATAAGGCCACAGAAGCTATCGACACATTAAATAAGGGGTCAAATAGGTCATGTGTTTATGTTCCGAGAGAGCGCCAGATCCAGCCCTTTACTGGGGATCCAGCAAAGGATGGTCGCTCAGTTTATTTCGGAGGCAGATTGTGTAATTAAGACCAGAGGTACATGAAGAGGCCATTTCCTTGTCCCTTGACAAGCCCTGTAACACTAAGGTTGCTAAGAGCAGGCAGGTAGTGTGTTACAGTATCAGGGGAGAGGGTTACAGAGGATGGGAAGCTAATTTGCTTCAAATGTAAAGGAGTGGAATATATTGCATATTGTAGCCAGCCTGCTACCACCGTCTCTTCAGGAAAACTAGCCACCTCGGAGGCCAAGAGCCAGGCAATCCGAGGTGAGACTAAAGGCTCTAAGACTCCCGTTAAGTGCCCCGTTAGATACAGGGAGCCTGGTTAGCACCATGTCTGAGTCTTTCTTCAGACAGCAAACCTACTAGGGAACGAGGAGGATGTGCTCCCTGCAGCCGAGTGGCTCCGGTTCACTGCAGCAAACTCTTTGCCAATTCCCTACTGGATTTTTGTGTGATATGTAATCCCGCGAGGTAGCTACAGTAGTTATAAGTCTGTCAATCAAACTCTTCATACATCTTACATCAACCTTGGTTTTATTAGATAGTGTTAATCAATATTGCTACTACGTTGATGCACACTGGGGATGGGGAATTATACAAACAGCTGCTAGATACTCTGGAATCGCACAACTTTTTACTCACAGTCTAGCGAACCAGCCAGCTTGCATTGAAGTAGGAGATTTGGTGTATCCAGGTGTAGGTGTGTGCCAGTTACATTTGAAGCTGAGCTGCATAAACTTGAAAAATGATCCTCATAATGGACTGTTGAGACATTTTATGGGGCACTTTTTTCCAGTGAATACATCAGGAACCAATAACACGACAATGTGTGTGCATTACAGCAGCAGGCAGCTGGGAGCCTGTGGTTGCTGGTGAATATTTGATGAGTGAATGGATCCTCTCCCTGGGCAGGTTGAGTACAGTGTGCATACTCAATCACACACACTGACACACACACACACACAGGCATACACATATGTGTACACACACACACACACACACACACACACACACAAACAGCAGGTGGTACAGTTTCTCTGCTGTTCCACAGTCTTATGCCAAGCAAGTGCCAGTGAAGGTGATATTAGAGTACACCACATAACCGCCGATGAAAAGCACACCAGAAAGCGATGCCTCTTATTCTCCATGATCTCCATCTTAGAAATCATTGGGACACACGCTCACGCGCGCACACAAGGTCATCTTCTCTCTTTCACCAGTAGCTTTCAAGTAGTACAGAGAGGAATACTTGGAGAGCGTCAAAGACAAGGATGCCTAGAAACTAAGCAGCTACAAGTGCACTTGTCCATTCATGCATATTCATCTATTTCCTCTATTAGAGGATCACACTATTTATTTCTGAATGTTTGAGCCCATTTATTAGAAACCTTTTTAGAGGCTTGATTGTTGTTGTTCTCTGTGTGGCACTGCAGTGCAGACTTTTCAAATAGATGTGCACTTATAACTGCATTAGCATAGTTTAGCATAGAGAGGGTAAAAACAAAACAATCAGACTCGGTGCTCATTTCGATGGAGTAAAAGCTCGTTGCAAGCCTTTGCATGTTGTTTTTCATACTGTTGTGAAATGTATGAAAGCCAAAGGTGGTAAATACAAATCAAAAACACTATAGTTTACATTGAAAAAGGGGTTAGCAGTCATGGAAAGTATGTGCGGTTTGTACAATATATTCTAAATAGACTTGAGAGGTGCGAACACTTTCAGATATGATGGAAAGCCAAAATGAATTGTTACATAAATCACTCCTCGCACAGGAACAGAAATGCAAATTAGATTATTTGAAAAGTGCACACCTGTAAACTTTTAGTTACAATGCTATTGAATCATTTTAGTTTTGTTGGAAATGAAAATATGCACTATGGGTACAGTACCTGCCTGTTAACTGAGCGAGGTTTGCCTCCGACACTGTACACTGGAGGCCGCAGTCCTCAGGTAGTCTAAAACCCCATCTTCTTTTACACCTCTTCAATTATATACAGCCTGCAGTCTAGACCTTCTCACAGCACCTCTGCAAACATTCAGATGTCCATCTTCCTGCAGAAACAGCAAACAACACCGTTTACCAAACGGCAATATGTCTACATACCGACAACCGTTATAGTTTTATCCATTCAGTGGCGGGGTGGATACATATTCTGTCACATGGCTGTAATTTGCATTTCAAAGGCTTGTCCACTCTGCAATTATAAGCATGAAGCATTTCTAAGAACATAATACAGATGTGTGCACTTTCCATTGCCTTTTAATATTAGAGATTATTAATGGCAACAAGATCTGTCTGATGCAAGAAAGACTTCTAACTCGAGGCCTTTGCCAGTTCCAATAAAGGCTTACATTACAACACCGAAGCATCTGCAGCATCTTCCTTCCTTTTCTATTTAGAGCAACTCCTTCTCAACTCCATTCCTGTCCTCACATCTGCCAATGACTTTTCGCTTCTTATCTTTATGGTATTTATCAATTTAGTGTCCTCATTTCCATTATCAGATGTATTTTTATCCTCCCCACTCTTTTCCACTCTCATTTTCATTCCCTCCCACTCCTCTCTCCTTTTTGCCGGTCTGACTCTGATCAGCAGTGATTTCCTGCTCACTGATTTGAGGGATTTGGGGGCGTGAACTGTGTTATCCGTAGAATTCTCCCGTGACATGGCAGCGAAGGGAGGGGGCTGGTGGGAAAAGCGAGATAAGAATAGGGGAAGTGGCGATAAGGGAGTACTGATGCCTCGTGGACGCTGTTCCTTTAAGAGTATTTTTAGTATGGCAGATAGCAGTGGTCACTCAGCAGCGAGAAAAGACTAGGTGGCTTTAGAGACTTGTGCAGTGTTCTGGCGTGATGCGGAGTGAGGAAGGCAGAAGCACAAACCATGCTCCGTAGTGACACACAGCAGACTGCCAAGGCAGGGTAACCTGACCTGCGTATCATGCCCATTTTAACACAATCAAGATATCAGTTAGTCCATTACATTTTTGGAACGCTTATAATGTGTGACAAAGTGCTGGCTTAAATCAGTCAGTGAACAACCAGGTGTTCAGAGACGCATAATGAATCAACTTTATTTTTCATTATTATTACTATTATATATTATATTATTATTATTAAAGGTACAGTGTGTAGGAATTGGCGGCATCTTGTGGTGTCTTTGCAGATTTCAACCATCTGAGTATCCCTCCACTCACTCCTCCCTTTCCTATGGTAAAGCCGCCGACTGCAAAATCGTGGTAACGCCGTTCACCTCTCTCGGAGGCCATCCTTACCATGATAACACTACTTTAGGAGCAACGTCAGTCAGTCAGACGACGGCTGGTGGTACCGCGGTTTTGCACTCTGTGGCTCACGTTAACACAGTTTCACGTGTTGGCTACGGTGGCCTTCAGGTAATGTAATAACGCAAAAAGCTCTCTCACTAGAGCCAGTGTTTGGTTTAAGAAACATGGCAGACTCCGTGAAGAGGACCCGCTCCCTATTTAGATATGAAGGGTTCATTCTAAGCTAACGAAAACACGATTCTTAATTTGAGGTTATTATACACTAATGAAAACATAGTTATGAATAATATCTTCCATTTCTGATAATAGAGCCCCTGAAATGCTACATGCTGTTCCTTTAAGCCAATATATTGGCTCTACATTGACTAATAATGTGATAAAAACAATATGTTAGCTCACATGACACAGATTATACCTAGTCTTAAAGGTACAGTGTGTAGGATTTGGCGGCATCCAGTGGTGTGGTTGCAGATTGCAACCAACTGAACAACCCTCCTCTCACTCCTCCGCCGTTCGCCTCGCTCAGAGGACATCCTTAACATAATAACACTGTATTTTGGACCAAATACCTCAATATCGATATTACGTCTATATTGCAGGGTTGACCATTGGTGCTTTCATAAAATATTTACACAATGAGATTTTTGATAAACGATCATCTTTAATGTGGATATAATGACTAAGTGGGTAAAGGCAAATAATAGAGCAGCTAGAACTGTCTGGTAAGTTCAGAAAATTACATCACTTTACTGTAATGCAGCCTTTAAAACCAGGAAAAGACAACACATTATATACACCATATTATGATATTACGATATCCAAAATCTAAGACGATATCTATCACAACATCGATATATTGCCCAGCCCTACTTTCACGAAATGTAAAATTGTGAAATGAGATAACGAGCTAACAAAGACACAATGATTCTTAGTTTCAGGTTATTATACACTAATGAAAACATAGTTATGAACATTATATTCCATTTCTGATAATAGATCCCCTGAAATGCTACACGCTGTTCCTTTAAGCCAATATATTGGCTCTATATATTGGCTAATAATGTGATACAAACAATATGCTAGCTCACATGACTCAGATTATACCTAGTCTTAAATGTCATACTTGAAAACCAATTTATCCGCTGTCATCTTTAATGTTTCTATTTGTGGTTTTGGTGCATTCCACCGGTCTTTTGGTTCCATCTAGAGAGTAGTGTCGTGAGTGCATATTTTCCCCTCCTCGGGGCAGATATGTAAATTTAATGACACTGGCAAAGTGCGTGTGATCGGGTTACTGTATAGATTACATGGTGACCCTGCCAAACACACAGACACAGAAACCTAGAGACCTAGAGAGGACAGCAGTACGCCTCTCCATGCAGGTTACAGCTCCGCACCGCTCCGGCTCGGCTCCAGAGAAAACCATGCCGGGGAAAAACTGCTTTGCCTTCCTCAAGGGTCAACGTCAGAGGTGTGTCTTTTTTTAGCAAACTAGTTCCTTAACCAAAGAACTTAAAAAAGGTATTTTTAAGTGATTGGTTGGCTGCTGTTGTTGTTGTTGTTGTTGTTGTTGTTGTTGTTGTTGTTGTTGTTGTTGTTGTTGTCGTTGTGGAAGTTGCACTCTCATCCATGAGAATTACAGCCGAGGGAGTTTGAAACTGCAAGGCAGCATTATGCTCCAGTGTGTCGGCTTAATTAAAATGAGAGTGAGATAAGTACTGCCTCTGAGCTCTGTTTGTTTGAGTGTGTTTGTGTATGAGAGAGCCAGATAGAGAATGAGAGGAAGAGAGAACGATGGAAGTGTGGGTGCTGGGAACGGGCTCGGCCGTGCAGAGAAGAATACAAATGCTGTCTAAATGTGATGTCTTTCTAATGGCGTACGCCTGAGTGAGCAGCAGGATGGCGATGCTGCAGAGAGGAGAGCCACACAGACACCTGGTCAACTGTCAGAGGGGACATGCCCCCTCATGTCTATATTCATGTATTGGAAAATGGAAGAAGGATAAGTACTTTAATAGTTGGCATTAATGGACTCTGGGTTTGCCCCATGGCAGCAAGGTGGATTGATGGTGTGAGCTGTTGCCTCTTAGCAAGCAGGTTTCCTCCCACAATCAAAAGACTTGCAGGCTAGTTGCAGAACAAACTGAACTACTGAAAGGCCTGTAGGTGTGGACGTATTGGCCTGTGATGGACTGGCGACCTGTCGAGGATCTACCCCACCTTCTCTCCCTATAGGCTTCAGACACCTGAACCTTGAACAGGATAGGTTTCTTCTCATGGAGATCAGCTTGTACTGGACCAGAACTGTTCATTTGTGCTTCATTTAAAAGTAAAGTCGAAGCACACACAATTGTAGACAAGCCTTAATGCCTGCCATTGAACACTCATAACACTCTTACTCTAATATTAACCAGAAGTATAAAATATTACATATCCCTTATAAATTAAAAAGATAATACCATTAATTTGTGATGGAAATATGTTTTTCTTTGATTTTTGGGTTTCGGGAAAAAAAATAATAAATAATGCCTGACAATGACTGATATATTTGATTTCAGGACATCTCTGACTACATGCATGCTGAACATGAAACATTTTTACTGCATCAATTTAGATATTTTCCAAAGTAAGAGTCCCTAGAAGTGTATGATAAAAAATTTTCGTATGGTCTAGTGTTAAAAAAGTTAACAAAAACTGCAATAAATATTAATATTGAATCGCAATACATGTAGAATCGTAATACTTAAAAATCGCAATACATATCAAATCGGCACCAAAGTATCGTGAGTATTGAATCAGGAGATAGGTGTATTGTCCCAGTCCTAATATCTATTGCATTAATGTAGCAGCAAACAACTATTTGCTATGTAAAGATATAGAGGAGTAATGTCTACCTGAGCAGAAAATGATCTCTCCCTCTGTGTGTGTTGTAATCCGAGCTTCTCTGTGCTTTGTTTACATAGCCGGGCCGGCCGCGCATGCTTTCAGTTCATGTTAGTGCCTGTGAGTTTCTCTTCTGTGCCTCGTGCGGAGGCAACAGACATGCTCCCAATCTCGCATTTAGCACCTTTAATACTTTCATTCGTTATCTTCATTCTTTATATCAAATGCTAGCCCTACTTTTTCCAGATGTGGATGCTAGATGTGTAACTGTATGCCTTAACCGAAGCAATCATGTGACTTGAAGGGGTGAACATAGAAAAAATACAAGCTTCTGGTAAATCACACCACAGAGAAAGAAGCAGAGTGACTGATGCTAATCTTGAAATTCCAGCTGTGAATTCAGTCTGTTTTTCCTTTGGGAATCTGCCTGAGTGGGAAGGAATTGACGTTAAAAAGGCCTTTGATGGGAATTTTATCTCAGTCCCTCGTGTGAATTTACTCACTACACACCAGGTTGAGCCAGACAAAAGGAGCCCGCAGGTGAAACGTGTTTTAATATTCAACCTTTTCAAATTGGTTCCCCGTGAGCAGCTTGAATTCTCTTCACTCCTCAATACACACGAGAGCACGCAACAATTCGTTTTTGGGGGTCCGTCTCTACGAACGATGAGCAATGCTGTTAAAGTCAATGATGCTTCAGCTGTTGTGTGAGGAGTGCAGGCTTTAAGTCTGGCGTGGCGTTATGAGAGTGTGCGTGGGAGAAAAAAAGCACGGTGACAGAGGAGATTGTAGTTATTGCATTTAAACTGACAAGCGGGGAGAGATCAAAAGAAAAGAACATGATGCTGCCGCATCTGGTGATTGCCTGCTGTCTTACACTCTTACGTAATACTGTTGACTGACAAACACGACTCACTTGTGGAGCGGGATGAAAGCAGTTTAACAACCTGACAAACATTAATGACAAACTCAGATATTCAGACAGCTGTTTGTTTAGTGTTGTGTGATTTATTAAAAACAGCAGGCCAAAGAACCAGCCGTTATATGTTCTGCTCAGGACACATAGTGGTCAAAACAGTTATATCTCCCACCAGATAATAAGTAGTGACATGTTTTGTAAGGGCCTGCATTGACACAAGTTCTATTCTGATAGAAACAGGAAGAAGATCATCATTTATTATATCCACAAAAGGATTTCCAAGTACCAGATTGTGACGACGAGGTAGATATAAGCAGTCTGAGATTACTTAAAGGATTTCCGGACCATGTAACAGCCCACTGCAAAGCCACAGCAGCGTATATCCCCAGATGGAGATTGTGCTGATGAATGTTTCCTGTGTGTGTTTGCAATGAAGCCAAATCTGGCGCTCTCCACAGAGAGAGAGAGCGATCCTGCCTCTCATCACACATCACGCATCACGCATGACGTAACTCTTCCACACGCCCACACACCACTTGCTCTCCAACCTTCCCACGCTTCTCACTCACGCTTACCACATACTGAGTAGGAAGGGAATTCATCTACTGTATGTCGTGTCGTGTGTAGATTTGCATGTGACTGTAGGGGTGGGTGGGTGGGGGCATGTGTCCGTTCAGAGATTCTAGATGAATCCTTTCCTTTAATGGTAAGTCATCATTGCTGGTGAATAATCGTTACATGGCAGAAGGGTGATCTACAGAGGAGAGAATTTGTTGCTTTCCAAGTTTTCTAAACCTCCAGATTGTAGCCTGTACACCAATTCACAGGAAGTGTAGATAGATAGATACTAGTAGGGCTGACCCAAATGCTTCAGCGCTTCGAAGCTTCGACCATTGCCATGGTTATCAACTTTCAAATCAGTATTTGAATGCTTCTTTTTTTGTTTTGTGTTTTTTAATATATATATACAGTGTATATAAATGTATATACATTATATACATCAATCAGCCATAACATTAACAACATTATGACCACTGACAGGTAAAGTGAATAACATTGATTATCTCGTCACAACCTGGCACCTAGCAGTGGGTTAGGCAGCAAGTGAACATTTTGTCCTTGAAGTTGATGTGTTGGAAGCAGGACAAATGGGCAAGCATAAGGATGAGAGCGACTTTGACAAGGGGCCAAATTGTGATGGCTAGACGACTGGGTCGGAGCATCTCCAAAACTGCAGCTCTTGTGGGATGTTCCCGGTCTGCAGTGGTCAGGTCCTACCAAAAGTGGTCCAAGGAAGGAAAACAAGTGAACCGGCGACAGGGTTATGGGCGGCCGAGGCTCACTGATGCACGTGGGGAGTGAAGGCTGGCCCATGTTGTCTGTGTTGTAGCTCAGATTGCTGGAAAAATGTTAATG
>CAKAOH010021049.1:0-78343 GCA_916701665.1 Sebastiscus tertius | reverse complement strand
TGCCTTTCTATCATCTCGAACCACTCTGCCCATTCTCCTCTGACCTCTGACATCAACAAGGCATTTCCGTCCACACAACTGCTGCTCACTGGATATTTCTCTTTTTCGGACCACTCTCTGTAAACCCTAGAAATGGTTGTGCGTGAAAATCCCAGTAGATCAGCAGTTTTTGAAATACTCAGACCTGCCCGTCTGCCACCAACAACAATGCCACGTTCAAAGTCACTTAAATCCCCTTTCTTCCCCATTCTGATGCTCGGTTTGAACTTCAGCAAGTCGTCTTCACCACGTCTAGATGCCTAAATGCATTGAGTTGCTGCCATGAGATTGGCTGATTAGCTATTTGTGTTAACAAGCAATTGAACAGGTGTGCCTAATAAAGTGGCCGGTGAGTGTATATACTATGGCTGGGAACATAAGCTCTTCTCTCGATTCGATACTGTCACGATACTTGGGTACAGATTTGATATTTATTTGCGATTTTTAGGTATTGTGATTCGATATTATGATTTATTATGACTTTTGTTACTTTTTTAGCATGAGACCATGAGAAAAAAGTTGAATAATGCACTTCTACAGACATTTGCTTTGGAAAATATCTAAATCAACACAGTAAAAATGTTTGATTTTCAGCAAATATGTAGTCATTGTCAGGCATTATTTATTTAATTTTATTCCAGCAACACAAAAATCAAAGAATACAGACATTTCCCTCACAAATTAGTGGTATTTTCTCTTTAACTTTCTCGCTTCGGCTTTGTTTTTCTTGAAACGGATTTTACGTCACGTTAGTTCAATAAAGCAGTTATTTCCTTTTTCCTCGGCATTGACTCAAATGAAGCAATCGTATCATTTCGGGCGTTAAAATATCAATTACAAAATCATAAAAAAAAATCGTGATACTTAAGAGAACCTCTGTTTTAACCTAAAAGTTTGAATATCTGCATTTTTCCAATCTGTAACGTGGTGTTAACAGTTTGTGTCAGTGCAGTTCACTGTTAGGAAGACCAATTTTACAGTCAATCTACTGTAGAGTCTAAAAGGTTTTCCCTTTTTCAGAAATGACTGTTAAAGTAGGCTGTTTTTATGCACACTCCCCTCCTTTCTGTCTAAACAAAAGTCCATTATTTTGTTGTGAATGGTCTTATGCCTGAGAGCACTTTGTAAACTAGGTGAAACTTGGATTGCCTGTTTTTATTTTTCCCTTTTGTTAGCTGCCAACAAAAACATGTAAGAAAAGTCACAATCAGTGCTAAACTGGATTAATTATAGATTCACCTTATCTGCCAGTTTATTACTGTGCATGCTGTACAACTCTCTGGTAGATAAGTTAGTTATATCAGCCAACTTTTTCTCCATTGTTCAGATGCATTGTTGGAGACTCAGTATTTGAGAATAGATGACACAAACACCAAACTTGTGTTCTACAAACACAAAAGTCTTCATACAATCAGCAAAAATCACATCACAAAGAAAATGATGTAACAAAAGATAGATTTTCATCCCCATCTAGGGGTGTAACAGTACACAGAAGTCACTACCGTGGTTTAGTAGTCACGGTTCAGTGCGAGATTGGTACAGCGGGAAAACCCCCCAAATGCATCAGGATACGTTTCTTTTCATTTGTTTTGAACCAGAGTCTGAAATTAGCACCCGCCACCCACTTTGGCATGAATTTACGATAAGCTGTGACTTTCTTGACTTGCAAAATTATCTTTTAAATTGACAAACATCATGATTCATGGCACAATTCAAACGGGATCAAAAAAATATTTGTCTCTCGCCGTTGACTACCATTTATATTTTTTCCGAAATAAGGTCCACTGGAAGGGGCGGCACTTTGCCTCTCTATTGAGTAAGTGGTAAGTATTATCATGTATGTTATGTTATAGTTATTATCATGTAAATACAATGTACAGATAATACAAAGCAGTTTAGAATGAATGCATTCTCAAACCAAAAGGGAATGCTTTCTATCTATCTATCTATCTATCTATCTATCTATCTATCTATCTATCTATCTATCTATCTATCTATCTAGCTATCTAGCCATCTATCTAGCCATCTATCTAGCCATCAGCTATAACATTAAGACCACTGACAGGTGAAGTGAATAACATTGATTATCTCTTCACAGTGGCACCTGGCCGTGGGTGGGATATATCAGACAGCAAGTGAACATTTTGAACTTTGAACTTTGTGTCTGAAGCAGAAAAAACAGGCAAGCGTAAGGATGTGAGCGACTTTGACGAGGGCCAAATTGTGATGGCTAGACGACTGGGTCAGAGCATCTCCAGAACTGCAGCCTCTGGTGGGATGTTCCCGGTCTGCAGTGGTCAGGACCTACCAAAAGTGGTCCAAGGAAGGAAATCCGGTGAACCGGCGACAGGGTCATGGGCGGCCAAGGCTCACTGATGCACGCGGGAAGTGAAGGCTGGCTGTGTTGTCCGATCAAATAGAAGAGCTACTGTAGCTCAAGTTGCTGAAAAAGTTAATGCTGGTTCCGATAGAAAGGTGTCCGAACTCACAGTGCATCACAGTTTGTTGCATATGGGGCTGCGTAGCTGCACACCAGTCACGGTGCCCATGCTGTCATAATGTTATGGCTGATGGGTGTATATTATTATTTTTTTTCTCTCAACCTTTTCTCCTTTCCTCCCACAACACGCTTTGAGCTTCACCACTCATCAGCTGCTTCGACGCAGCAATTAGGCCTTTCGCCATCTCTCATAGTTCATTGTAGCTGATACACGGTCTTATCTTTCTTGATCAAAGTCCAATCATTCCTTTAATTAGCCCCACAGGTACAAACTGTGCATAGATGCGGGCAGATGTGTTAAACACGTAACCCCTTCTACACATCCCCTTCTTGCACTCGTGCACACCCACACAACTGTCATGTTACTGCCTGTTTTTGGAAATTAGAGCTTTCATTGAATTTCTTTTCTGTAGAGCTTGTTAACGATTGCAGTCACAGTGCGTTACCGCGAGGTCAATATGACCCAGAATGCGCCTTTCCCTACCAAAAGTACTCTTCTGCTGGCTGATGGTGCTGTATTGAAGTAGCTGACTTGTGAGTCACACGCTTGCCTCTATTGATCTATGATCAATGCTGGGTTCGAGTTTGTTGTTGTTTGGACGTAACATTTGTAAGATGGATGATTTGCGACTACAATTTTACCACACTTTCTATATATATTTTTTTTCAGATTTTTAATCCAACAAAGTCAAAGTTAAGCCAAGTACTCATGTGTATTACTTTTTCTTCAAGTGGATTCTTAGTCAATAGTTAGACCACAAAGAGGTGGCATGCAACCTTGAAGAGTAATGGTAGCTCCGAGGAGAGAGATCAATTGAAGGATTCTCCCCTTCATTGTCACAGACTCCTGGCCTTCTTTCAAGGCTGAGTAAAAAGTGATGGTCTTGATAAAGCCAGCGGACACATAATAAAAGGCGAGGAAGGCATAGCACATGATTTTCACCATTTTTACAGTTGCAGTCCTTCAGTCTCATAAGAATGAATTCCAGTTTTATTCAGACATCAGTATTCAGTTTTATTCATGTGTGCTGATTTCTGAGGAGAGGAGGCTCTTTCACCCTAAACAATCAAATCCATCAACTTAAGTTGACACAGAAGCTGTAGTAGCAGTTGCAAGGAGCAAATTACATTCACATTTTGGCAAAATCCACGAAATATAACGTGAATATTTTACAGTTGATTTCATTTTTATTATCTAATTCTGCGACTCTGTCCGTGACGCTGAAATCAAGGGCCCTAAATGATGACCAGACCTGTATCTGCCTCACATTGTCAGTTTATTTTCTAGTTTTCTACCTTGCTATTTTTGGTTCCTACTAGGGCTGTCAATCGATTAAAATATTTAATCACCATAAAAGCTGAAGTAGGTGAGATTGGAGCAAATATGATTTAAAAAAACAGTTATTTTTATAAAACATCATTAAAACATCGCTATATTGTGACAGTAGTGCATGAAACGGGTAACCTGAAAAAAATCATGTGCCTCCGGTGTCCTCCGGTGATCCTAACGGCATCTGCAAGATTCATATACCGGAGGAAAACAAGCAGTAAGAGCTGATTTGAGGTCCGGTGTCCAGCTGCTGTCTATGAGAGCCGGCTGTTAATCACTCGCGAACTCCGACCAAACGGTCAAACTAGGCAGCGCTGATCAAATACGTATCAATAATATGTTATGTTAATGCCTATTTCTCGCCTCAAATATTTTCAGAATCGTCTTGTAGTGCACGGTTTAGCTGTAAAATGAGAAAGTTTGTGACACCATTAAAGTGGCAGTAGGCAGGATATAGAGACAGTTTTAGAGAAATATATTTTTTAATCATATTTGCTCCAAATCTACAGCAGCTTTAATGATATGTTCAGATTAGAGTTGGATGATATGACAAATACACTGGCTATTGTTGATAAGCTGAACCTATGGCAGATGGATTCATTTTTCTGATGTACAGTTTAGTGGTCGACGAATGTTTTTTTTTCAGGCCCGATACCAATAACCTTGATCATGAAGCCCAAGTGTATGAACTACCCCGTAGACTGGATCCTCTACTGACGGTGACAAACAGAGAGACGGCTGTCTCATATGAACGGGTCCAGCGTGGGTTGGATGCAGGTCTGCGTTCTTTAGCTTGCGTCTGGTGTATGAAATATCTGTGTCCTCACTGCGCTGCATTTTCTATTAACTATAATAATCTGGTCATGTCTTGACTGCATCCAGGCGACATCTCACTCCCTCTCTCTCTCCCTCTCCTTGAAGTCCTCGTAGTTCATTACATTCCTGCAGCACAATTGGTTTGCAAGGACATTTTGTCAACACATTCTCACATGCATTAGTGTTAAATCATACTGCTTCGCCTTGAGCAATAAACCTAAGTCTTGTCAGAGGATAGTATGAGGGGGGTCAACTCTCCAGAGTAGGCAAACTTAAATAAACTTCTGGCTCTATGCAAGTGTTTTTTCTTGAATGAATGTAAAATGAAATAACATTACTAATGAGTACACCTGCCAAGAATGGGAAAACAAAGCGGGATTAACTCTAGGACATGCAGCTATTTAAATTTCATTAGAGACCTCTGCAGAATTCACTGTGCAACAATACATATTGCCTCAGGAATAACGCTCTTACTACAATAAATATTCAAGCACTTCTTTTCCTATGAGTTTCAGGCTGATTACACACAGACAGACGTGCCCAACAACAAGGATATCTTTCATTATAAATCAGTGTCTTTGGCACCAGCCTCCCCTTCTTTAATTAGAATACAACTGCTTTAGCTGGGTCATTTAAAACCCAATGATTTTGTACTTCATTTTAGTGCCAGTTATAGCAGAAACGATTAGTCAAATAATTGATTCGTTGAGAAAATCATTTAACACCGTGTGCTAACTGGCGTCCGACTATATCGCGCCGCACCGCATGACCATAACCACTTAAAAGATGGGTTAGTAGTAGGGATGTCAATAATTAACCGTTTAACCGTTAACCGACAATAAGCATTTTAACCGATTAACACTATTGGTTGAAAGAAATATTAATAAACTCCAACGTAACGACACTCAACCGGGGATTTGTGAGTATCCCCACATCCGCCCGGCGCCTCACACCTTGGGCAACTCCAGAGAAGAATAGAGTCCAACACCTATCCAGGAGTACGGTACCAGAACCGAGACTGTGCGTATAGAGGTAAGCCCCACCAGATCTAACTGATAGCGCTCCACCTCCCGCGCAAACTCCGGCTCCTTCCCCCCCACAGAGAGGTGACGTTCCACGTCCCCAGAGCCAGCCTCTGCCGCCCGGGTCTGGTCCATCGAGGTCCCTGGCCTTCACTGCCACCCGTGTGGCAGCGCAAAAGACCCCAGCGGTTCCTCCAGCAGGTGGTGAGCTCCACAGGATGGAGAGGAGGGACGTGCCATGTTGCTTCTTCGAGGTGTCCCCGGCCGGGCTCCGTGGCAAGCCCGGCCACCAGGCGCTCGCTGACGTGCTTCCTCCGGGCCCGGTAACTCCTCTGCCTCTTTTTGTCAGGGTTTTTATGAACCGTTCTTAGTCTGGCCCCTCGCCTGAGACCAATTTGCCATGGGAGACCCTACCAGGAGCACCAGGCTCCAGACAACACAGCCCTCAGGGTCATAGGGACACACAAACCTCTCCACCACGTTAAGGTGGTGGTTCCCGGAGAGGGATTTAGCTTCTATAGGCTTTGTAGTGTTTTTAGAACAAATGAAACATTTTGAAACCATCATCTTGGATCTTGTATTTGTCACCATTTTTTAAAAAAACAAAACATTTTATAGACTAAATGATAACTGATTTGAATTAACAGAGCTGTTTCAGCTCTGACTCAATTATTTGAGATTGTACCCGTCCTTTAAACTTGTTGTATCTCTGTATGATGTTCCAGTATGTAACTACTGTATGTCACCGTAGTTTATCACGATTACAATCTTTATCATCTGTGGCCTGATGCCTCTGGCTGTTATCTCTCCTGGTCATACAGTGTGCATTGCCTCAGGGACTTGTCACTAGATGGAGACATTAATCTAAAAGACACACATGGAGTCTCTATGCTCTGGATCACAGAGTATGAGCTGTGTTGTCCAGCGCTACCTCATTTGGAATTACATCATCCTCCAACCCAAATCATAGATTTTGGTCTATGGCAACGTCAGGCATTTGAAGTTGACTCTTTTGTATCCTCATTAACTGCTCGCCTGTGTATTCTTTGGCAGGGTAGTTAGGCTGTGCCTGTTGCTTAGCAACAGAGGAAAATGCCCCCCTTCTGGAGTGCTTGGAGATGTTAAGGTAGTCCAAAGAGGAGCAAAACGGTAAACAATTGAGTTAACTTTTGAAGACCAAAACACAGATCAAAGAGGAGAAAAGACCGCATGTTGGATGCAGAGTGAATATTGTGTGTGTGTGTGTGTGTGTATTCATGCCTGCATGGATACACGTTGGTTGTGGGTGTTTTCACACTCAGGTAGCTTAGATAGAGAGCATCTCTCAGCAATCAGGAAATTAATATCTCTTAACACAAGCATCTAATTGCTTGCCCTTCCTTTTCATCACAAGAGAGGAGCAATATTACAATGGAGAGTTGACTAAGTGTTATTAATACAATGAACACACTTTTTCACTTCCACGCACATAATTACAGGCTTGTTGTCGACCACCAATAAAAGAGGGGCAGAGAAAAGCTTGTTTTTATGTTTTCCAGTCTCTTTGCCTATATATCTGTCTGACTGTCTGCTCCGTCTCTCTCTCTCTCTCTCTCTCTCTCTCTGTATCTATGAATCTATCCCTGCCTCTCCTTCTCTGCAGAGCTGACACCTGCTGGCTGAGTACCAGTGATACTGACTAATAAATCCTGACAGCTTCTCGCCGGAGCCAATATTAATGCCCGGCTACCTGGCAGGCCAACCTGTGAGAGTGTTTCAATAAAGCAGTCTACCCAGGGCTTCTTATTGACCGACCACGGACGAGCAGATTAAAGCCTGGCAGGATTTTTGTCCTCTTTTTTGCCTCAGCCTTGAGGTTAATTACCAGCACGAGCCTCTCCTGCTTTGCCTGCTACAACCAAAATGACTTCCGCCTACCTCAGTTTATTGTGTTAGATGGCGTGCTGTTGGACTACAATTTCCGTGCGCCTCATCAGTTTGGTGGCATTTGTTAAAAAAGGTTAAGAGGAGGTTAAATCTGCCCTGATGAAACTTGCATCCCCCCCACCCTCCCTGGAAGCTTGTGTTTGCTTTTGATAAGGTCTCATTGAGGTAGCTCCTCATCTCATTTTACATTCCTATCACTGTGTGCTGCTGCAGGCCTCCTGGGTTTGCTGTTCCTCTGAGTCTCAGCCATCACAGGCAGCTCTTGAATTCCTCTGCAGCAGAAAGCTGTGCAGCCTCAGTTCCTTTTTCTTTTATTCCACCATCCCTCCATCCATCCTCTTCGTTCTTTTTTTGTTTCCTTCATCTTGGTGGGAATTGGGTTTCAGAAGTTGGCCGATGAGCAGGAAAAGGAGCATCAATTATTTAGAGCACGGGGATGGTGTGAGTTATCATAATGCATGTCATGCTAGCCACCCTGGCTGAAGTCCGATTCTTATTGCACTTGTTTTGTTACACTGATCTGTGCTGTTTTTAGAAATGCCCTGATGTAAAAGTTGAAATCAGCTAAGTGAACAGGTTTAATGATAAGGGAGATAGGCTGCATGATTATGGTAAAAATTCTATTCACGATTATTTTTGATCAATTTTGAGATCGCTATTATTTATAGGGAAGCACCGACTTGCCTTTTTTAGTCCGGATACCGATAGCGATACCTGGGCAGTGAGTATCGACTGATACCGAGTACTGAGCCGATACCAGTGTCTAATTAATAAGATGTGTGCCTCACTGTGTGGAAGTGACTAGGATCATTCTTTTATGTGTAAGGAAACATCAGGCTTGACTTAAACATTGATTAACAGGAATTACAATTCAGGTGTAAACCTATTTAATGCAGCAACAAATTGGTCAAAACTTAAACCGGAATTAAAATTCCAGTATATAATGTATATAATATATAAATATATTAATTAATTGAATAGATCGGCCCCATTGTCACCGATGCCCTATCCAGCTATTTGAGTCAGTATCGGGCCGACATTTCCCTAAAAAGAATATATAAAGAATATAATCCAATAAATCTTATTTCCATATTTGCATTTTTTATCTTTATTAACACCTTATTTTGAAAACCGGTCGCTAGCTCTCCCTTCAGCTCTGTTCTCCTTATACATCCATGTATAATCCAGCATTACGATAACGTTTCCTGTCCATGATAGAGTTAACATGCAGCTTTAGCCGTGATGTCTAGCTCTGCTTTTACTGGCAATGTGTGAAACCCAAAGTGTGAATGTGCCTTGGGGAGTTTCACATGTGAATTCTTAAGGGCTAACAAATGTCCGTTCCTCATGAAACATTTGCAAGTTTTTGAATAATTTGACCTTCCTTGTTTACGTCCATGTTTATTTTCTTGCAGTCTTTTTCTTCATCACCTTAGTTGGCACACTACTACGTTTCTTAGTGCATTACCACCAACAACTCTCTGTGGATTAGCGTGCCATGGTAGGAGTGTGTATCGCGTGCATCCTCCTGCACAACATACGAACAAAACAGCTGCTGACCTGCAGCCGACCCTCTGCTGACCTGAGCGTGTACTGATGATGCACTTTGTGTGCAGCTGCATCAGTCAGTTTCCTCTCTGCGCCAGTCATCACTGTATGCCATTTGTAATTGTCATTCAAGGTATCATTAGGGATGACGCAGTGATAGCATGAGCACAGATTATTGCTTGGTTTGCTTTGATTAGTTTGAGACATTTTGATGGAAGATTACCCATGATTACAGAAAGTGGCATTTGAATGCTAGGGAAGAAAAAACAGCCTCTCACGCCGCTGAATTCACAGCCTGTATTAGTCAGTTTCAGTTACACGTCCACATGTGTAGGCAGATCTCTCACACACACACACACACACACACACACACAGGTCTACACACAGACAAACAAGCTTACCACCACCTTTGTCAGCAGTATTGGCTAACTCCTCACCGCATCCCCCCGCCCTCATGCTGTGTCTTGTGTCTGTACCACTGCAGCATGCTCCAAAGCTCTTTGGGGTGCTCAAGTAATTTCCTCCGTCGTCAAAGCTTCAGGACCCATAAAAATGGCCAGAGTAAATCCAAGGATTGTTTATATGGTACTTCAGCATGTGGAGAGACAATAGCCAAGCACTGCTGGATCATTCTGTTATCTGTGTGTTAAGCAGGCATATTTACCAAGCGTGACCTCTCCTGTACATTTTAAAGGGACTGTATGTAAGTTTTTACACATACGTTTTTTTATGTGTGAACAGGTTGTAACCTAACCTAAAAAATGAGCCCATCCGTGACTTTCTGGGTTTCCTCTATCAGCCTGTAGACTGCTTTTAATGTGAAGAATGCGGGTTGTTTTTTCCATGAAAATCCAACAGATGTGACGTCGTGAGCGCTCACAAGTGTCTTTAATTTCAGCTCTGCTACAGGGCTAACATCATAGCTAACGTTCAAACAACATTATATCTGGGGAAGCCTGTCAATACAGGAATGTGGCCGACGTCTGTTGGAAAATGAGTGTTGTGGGAGTGGCGTAGGTCATTTTGGAGAATAGCAGAGCCAGTGCGAAGAGTGGTTGCATGTGAGAGTGGTGAAGCAAGAGAGAGAGAGAGAGGCGGCGTTACCGATTACACCGGACATTTTACAAGAAAAGACGACGGTCAATATGTATAGCCCGCTTACTTTGATCTTTACCGTCGGATGGTTGTGATTGTGCTAAATAGGCGCTTTTGCTTTTCACTCTGACACCAAATCCTCCGCCATCGTCTTGTCTGTCAACTCTTTCTCATCCCATGTGTGTGAAATATGACTCCTGCTACTCTGTATTGAGACTCCATATGGAGCAGACACTTTCACTTTCAGTTTGTAGTGACCGTCGTCCAACTATGTATTGATTACACAACGCTGATACGTGAAAATGAACTAAATGGCTTTTATTTCTGTAAAAAAAGCAAAACGACGGTGGGGGCAGTGGGCAAATAATGTAATCGGTGTGTGCCCGACCACTGTGTAACACCGGTTAAACCGACTACTCAGGCAAACATAATTAACTCCGTTGACTTAATGACCACAGGTGTCACTCTTAACAAACAATTTCTGATTCTTACATAGAGCCCCTTTTAAGCTGAAGTTGACTGCTGTGCCTCATACAAATGAGCCACAAGTGAATACTTAAACATATCTTTAAAATTGTGAAATAATTCCTTTTTTTTCTGATTAAATGCCACGCAGTGGGAGGGCTAAACGGCTCAGTGAAAAGGTCAGAACGTCATGTTATGCCTTTTTTCCTTTTTCAAAAGATCTGTCTGCACTTAAACAATAGCTGCCAGGAGTCTGTTCTTATGGGCATGTTAGCTAAACTCTGAAGTAGAATGAATCATGGCTCGGTGAGTGATTTGAATTCAAATGGCTGTGATTGATGCCCCTTTGTGGCGGATAAGCTTTGCACTTGACCAGTGCCGACAAACCCACTGCTGGAGTTTAAAAAATCAAACTTCCTTTTTGCTGATTGGGTTGTTGACCACACATAGTGGTGTTTATTTTTCTTTTAGATATTTAGAGCACTTTTACTCAAGGGGTGGCGAGATAAACCAACCGATGTGTGTCCTATATGAATGTGTGTTTATGTTTACAGTATGCCTTTGATCTGTGTGGGTGAGGTCGATGTTTACACTGTAAGTTAAAGCTGTCAATAGTGCAGAGCAAAAAGCATGTCCTATCTCTACTTGCGGCATCGAGACATGGAGATTGGAAATAACAGGCGGGGTACCAACAGTCAGGGTTGCATAAATTTCTACACAGAGACCTCGAGCCTTTGCTAAGATCTCTGCAGCAATTATAACGGGAGGGAGGGCCCCTGTTTCGTTTTATGTTGCCGCAGCAAGGGCTTGGAGAGCACCCACTGTCTCCTGGCATGCCGCTCCTCATCAGCGGTGCAATAAATCAATTTTCATCCTCACACCAGCCCCACCAACACCCTCCTCACCTCCCGCTCCCTTTTCTCTCCACACTCCCACTTCTTCGCTCCTTTTCCTCAGCCCTCTTCCGTTCGCCGTGATGGTTCTCAGCTCTGAATAGGAGCAGGGGGAAGGCTGAAGTCATCTTGACCCTCTCTCCTCCTCCTTTTCCACATTCCTCTCTTGGCACAAATGAAGCTAGTGGGTGTTTTCGACGTCTGAAATGTCATTCAGCTTGACTTGAAGCAGACATGTGTACATACGCCGTATTAGAGCGACTCGTGAATAGGCTGTCTGTATGCATACATATTTTAGCAACCACTCCCTTCACATACAGCGAGCACACGGTGAAGTCATCCAAGTCTGCAGAAGGCCGCGAGCAATGTGACACAGAAGCAAAAAAAAAAAAACAAAGTGCTCCGACATGAAACTAAGTGAGAGCTAGTCTGAGAGTTGTGTCTGTCAAGTGGAGTTCCTGCAGAGCTATGAGAGGAGAAAGGAAACCGCAATCCAGGTCCATCTTTTTAAATGTCAGCTTTAGCTCCAGCCTCAGGACAGGTGCTGAAGGAGGGCCATTCTCGGTGGCCTCTCTGTGTGAATGGCTCTCGGTCAGCTTTGATCTCATCTCCATATTAACCCGAGGGTACTTCTTGATATTTGGAAGAGACACACACAAAGGCACCCGCGCTTCCTGAAGCATCGTGTTCAAAGAGTTTCTGTTTGTCTCAGGAAACATAAGAGCGAGCATTGTTTATGAGATCAGTAGGCATACACATCGCTACAATTTCAGACCAAAGATTTAATCTATGCATTGGTTCTTGCATGACAAGCTGCTTCATTTATCCATAGTCATTGTGTAGGTCATAACACATCATTTGTTGGTCAAATATGTAGCCAATTATGTAACGATTATTTTCATTATTGATTAGTAAGTTACTTTCAATTAATTGCTGAGTCTATACAATGTCAAAAATATTGATAAATGCCCATCACAATTTCCCAGAGCCCAAGGAGAGGTCTTTAAAGGTTCCCTAATCAATATCCAGAGCATTAATATCACAGCAAACAACTATTTGCTATGTAAAGATATAGAGGAGTAATGAAGTTACTCTCCCTCTGTGTGTGTTGCAATCAGAGCTTCTCTGTGCTTTGTTTACATAGCCGGGCCGGCCGCACATGCTTTTTAGTGCATGTTAGAGCATGTGAGCGTGCTCCACAGGCTAGCTCTTGGCCGCCACTCTGCACTGCCTTCATACGGCAGTTACAGCTGATGACGCCGTCCCCACCCACGGTGTTGTCCCAGAAGCATAGTGCCCACTAGGGGTATAACGATACATCAATTTGGATCGATATATCGATTCAATGATCAACAATCCAATATCATCGATGCTAAAGTGAAAACATTGATGCTTATCGTCATCTTCAAGATACCCCTTTTATTTTGAAATTCCCATGGCACATCTGTGTTACCATTTCCGTCCAAGCGCAACTCCTCCTTACAGAGCCCGGTAATATAATTGTCAAATCATATTTTATTTGCTTTTTGTTAGCTGATATAAACGTAACTGATTGTGTTAAATGGACATATGATATCATCTCATATCGATCGCAGGCCCCTGAATTGAATCAATATCTTATCGTGACACTTTATCCAAAGAATCAATATAATATTGTATCTAGGGCTGTCAAAGTTAACGCGATATGTCCCACTAGAGCTCTTTCCTTATTTATTTTTTATTATTAAAACAAAAGTATAGTTACTGTTGTTGAAATTTAATATAAAAGGTTTATTTTCTTCTCTCTTCTGGATTTCAATCAGTAGACCTTTTAGACATTGACTGAATTCTTTGCTGACTCCAGCGTCTTAGTTCCTCTTGTTTAATCTGCCAAGACTTTAAAAGGCACCCTATATATAGAGTAGACATGCCTCTCCTTCACCATTCCTAAATGCTTTGAGAATGGTCCTTTCAGATATATAACTTTTATTTATGCTCTTATATATCCATAAAAAAAGGCAAACTAGCAAATAAAACACTTGCAAAGTATCAATTTGTTTTTTGTTCCCTTACTACCCAATGACATGTCAACAACAATGTCCCACTGGTAAAAGGGCTTTAGCTTTGATATAGAGGTGTGCTAAACTTTCTCTTCCACCAATCCAGCTAATCTGAAGTGAAAAACATCTGTCATATAAATCCCTACGCATCTCTATGAATAAGAATTTGGCAGTGTTATCTCTCCAAGCTATGGGCAAGCACCTTTGCTAAACACTTAGCAAGGAGTGATCACAAATCTTCTTTAACTGAGGTCCCTGCTAGATTGCTTTGCCTTTCTCACAGCTGCCAGTCTCACTCCCTTTTATAAAGTACACCTTACTGAGTGCACTGCCTCTCTCTCTGAAAAGCCTCGTCTACTTTAACCTTTTGTATACAGGCCTTAAAAGGAAGTAGTTCTACATTTTTTAAACAAATCTTTTATGATAACACCTGCCAGAAAACCAGGCTTTAACAACAAGAGCAGAGGTGCAAACACAAAAATAGTCTCGGGATACTAAAGCATGGCACATAATCAAATGCATACAGTACCATATTTTAACTGTGAGAGCGTGGCATCCATCCATCCTGTAGTTATACAACCTGCCAAGCAGCTCACCAACTGAAATATCCCTATGGCCCATTTAGCACAACAAGGGGCTATATTGTGCACAGTAAACAGTACTTACACTGCCTCTCATTCTAGATTTCCTCCACTATTGTACTGTTTGTGAAGAAGGTAAACAATAACAGCAGCACATGTATACTATGATTTAAAGTGGCAGTAGGCAGTATTTTTTTTTGGCATCATTGGGCAAAAATTCCATAATAACCTTTCAGTATATTGTAATTCAAGAGTTCTGAGAGATAACTAGACTTCTGCACCTCCTCATGGCTCTGTTTTCAGGTTTTAAAAAATCTAGCCCCTTGACGGGAGACTTTGACCAATCACAGTTAATTTCATTGCTAGAACGTTCCTATTAGCTATGTTCTGGTATTTGGCGTTCCTTCAAGAACTTGCTGGGTCACAAACTTCTCATTTTACAGCTAAACCGTACACTACAAGATGATTCTAGCGAGAAAAAGGCATTAACGTAACATAATAGTTATACATATTTGATCAGCGCTGCCTAGTTTGATCATGTGGTCAGAGTTCGCGAGTGATTGACAGCCGGCTCTCATAGACAACAGATTTCAGATCAGCTTCAACTGCTTGTTTTCCTCCGGTCTGTAAAATCTTGCAGATGTCGTTAGGAGCACCGGAGGACACAGAGGCACATGATTTTTTTCAGGTTACCCGTTTCATGTACTACTGTTAGGATATAGCGATACCGTTTTATAAAAATAACTTTTTTTAATCATATTTGCTCCAATCTTGCCTACTTCAGCTTTAAGTCCAATAACACCCGACCATGTAGTATACACTACCATTGTGATACGTAGGTGTACTTTTTGTTCATACTGTGTAAGAAAGGTCAATCCTGTTATTATGTTTTATAGTGGTAATAATTACATCATATTAAAATAATGTTACTAGTTTTTAGTGTCCAGTGCCAACACTTTAAAAATTCTTTCTTCGTACATTACAATGGTATGGATAAGCAGGGTTTCCAGCAGTGTTTTATTGTGGAGGCGACCTTCCTCGCCTGACATAAACGTGCAAACGTCTCAAGAAATTATTATATTTTTCATGAAATTTAATTAGGCTTATTATTTAATCTTCCGTGAAAATGAGCATCACAAAGCCGTGTATTTCATAAGTGAGACAATTGTTTAAACTGTCATTTAGTAACTACATTGATAATGACATTAGATGCGTCAGGATGTTACAGAATAGAGCTCACCACCTCCGCTAGCTCACCAATTTCCTGGTGGAAACCTTGCTAAGGTTATGGCAAACATGGTTAAAGTATGGTTAAGGGTTAGGCAACTAAAATAATCGATTAATTTCTATCATTAGCACTGAATATTGTCATTGGACATAAATTGTAAGTTGAAAAATTGTCGTATAGGAGTGTAATTCTGTGGGATACTGGCTTGGATGTTTTAGTTTTGAAAAGCGTAATACAGTGTGTTCCTGTTACTTTATTCACCCTCTGTATTTTAGTTTGTGTGTTTGGCTGGAACAACACTAAAATTACTTTGTAATTCACTGTTGTCTCTTCTGTTACGTGTTCATCATTTATAATAAGATGTAAAGCTGCTAGCTCTACTGCAAGATTTTGATTTACAGTGATCAAAACGCACCACTATATTATCATGTTTTTGTTCTTCCATTTTAATAAGTGTTGTTGTGCTACAATTGAAGGTCTGATATGATACACATATGACATATATTGCAAACATATTGCGGTAAATAGAATTTCCTTTGTCACAGCTCTCTGCCATGTACCTCACAATAAACCTGGACTGCGCTGTGGTGGAGACAGGAGTTGGGGACTGTCATAAAAGAGATTAATGTCCTGAGCCCTGTGTTAGATGGTGAGGCCATATCAGACTACAGTTTAACCTGTATGCCTGTGTGACATATCCAGCTTCTATCACAGCTGCAGGAGGCACTAACATTTTGACAGGAGTTGTTTGTCAGTCCCAACCTAATGTGATTGGATCTGTCCACTGGTTCACCCGTCCGTCAGACTAGCACACTGGTAAAGGACTGTAAATGTCTGTCATCTGTTCTTGGATAGTTTGTGAGAGACATCGTTTACTACAAAGAAAAAAACGATGAAAAGATGATGCTCTGTTTTACAAATGGGAGAAAAATAAGACCAGCTGCGGTTGTACATCATGACCCCAATTTTGTTTCCTTTGATATAAAATATAGGCCTACTGAGCTACTCTCACTCTTCAAATTTGTGAACACAGTACAAATACCACAGTTCTCCAAAATGATCGACCATTTATTGTGATTTTCCAGTTTCATGTTTATCCATCCATGCAAGAAAAAGATAACATACCGCTGTGTTTTGTCTGAAATGAAAGGATACTTCCCGCTGTATGTTTAGGGCCCAAGCACCAAAGTGGCAATGGCCCAACGGTCCTATTGTTTTTGTCGAGATGATTCTTCTGGTGTGCAGTTGCATTTTTTAGGGGCTTGGGATGCTCGAAAATTCACAAAAATTGGCACACCCTTCAGAACTGGCAAAAATTGCTAAGATCTGCAGTGATTGGGCTACGGCGTGGCCAGTAGGCTACATGGCGCCCTCAAACACATGCCAGGGTTGGGATAAAGTTCCTTTGATCATTGCCCTTATCATCAAGAACATATTAAAATGTTTTGCCCAACAAGAAGTCAGCCATGTTGGATTTCATTTGGGAACTTTAGGATGCACAAAAACTCATAAAACTAGCAATTATTTTGAGTTGATGTGGTAATCGGGCTTGAGCGTGGCACGTCTGCTCTATAGCGCCCACTAATTACTTTTAGCTTTTGAATGCATTTTTGACGCACTTGGTATACTCAAACTCATGAAACTTGGTGCACACATCAAAACCTCTGAACATTGCGAGAATATATAGCGATAGGGTTCATGCGTGTTTAGAAGCTACAAAGTGCCCCCTATTGTGTGGAAGGCCTTATAACAGGAGATACTTTAGAGACCGGGTCCAAAGCAAACTGGGGCACACAGATTTAAAAAAAAAAAACTAACGTTTCGACGTCACGTCAGAAAAGGAAATTTTACGAGATTACATTTGAACACATCGTGATAATGTTATAATTTTACTTTGCCCAATACTAGTTTTTACTGGATAGGGCTTGAAGGCATCATAATACAAGTCAATGTAACCTTCTTTAACATTAGCTGTTAGCTACGTTATAAGCAGGAGTGCACTACAGAGAGACCCCGTGCTGTTGGTCACTGCGATTACTCTGAGCAACATGCATGGGAATGGATTACAAGATAATAAGTGTCTGATTATGTTAGTCGTTCCAAATGTTTTTATAGTTGTTCCTCCGCAGCCTTTTTTTGGACTTGCAGTTGTTATGTCTTCTTTACTCACGCTGAAGATCTTCCACACCAACAACGTGTGTGACTGTGACGTTATTGTCTGTGCTGCTGCGTGGCAACATAAAACTCATGCGACAGCAGCACACATGTAAATGTGACCGGCAAAAAATATGAGACTATAAAACGGGCGGTTTCGATAGGCAGACAATCAATCGGTTTCTCTCTAATCCAAAGGAAAGATTTTGTTTGGACGGTAACTCTCAGCTCTTTGCCTGAGCAACAGACGTCTTAAGAGATACGGATTTACTTGCGCTGCCCACACCAAGGTAGAACAACCGTACACAACAGTAAGACGGCAAAATAAGTTGAGCTCAGTCCCCCAGTGCTGCTTAACACTGTCAGGGATTTATCAGATGTCATGCTGCCTTTTCACCACGTCCCAGCGGCTCATGTGGCACGCCGAAATTCCTTCTCCTAACCATTAATCTCACTGTAAAGATGATGAAAATGCTCTACCCTCTCTCTCTCTCTCTCTCTCTCTCTCTCTCTCTCTCTCTCTCTCTCTCTCTCTCTCTCTCTCTCTCTCTCTTTCTCTCCATGTCTCTTTCTCTGTCTGTCTTCCTGTCTCATATATTCCTCCATGACCAGTGCCCTCCCTCCCCTTGTGCACTTTACAGTGCTTTACACTTTAGACACTGGAGATAAGGTCTAACTATCTGACGCCATTTTTATTTTTTTATCTTCCCCCGAGGGCTCTTTGTCAGCTTCTTATCAGAATGTCAGGCCTCTGCTTGAGTAAGTAAACAAACAAGCAGCAGCAGAAATGATGTATCAGAGAACTGCCACCGGTTGGGGATGAGCTGTCAGTCGCTCTGTTGAGCTAATGATCACTGTTGGGCGCTGTGGGAATTAAAGGTCTCTAATTCAGGGCACATTTTTTCTTCTGTTCGTGCTTTGTTCTCACTCATGCATGTGCTGTTGGATTCTTGATGTCTAGATTGTTGATTCTGTGTCTGTAGATGGGTCAGAGTCCCAGTAGCTTTGTGGTTTGTGAGCATAGTTATAGCCTGTCCTGCAACTGACAGAGGACAAAGTAAATCCCCTGATTCTTTGATCGTGATTGTAAACGAGGGCTACAACAGATGATTTCCCAGAGCCCAAGATGCTGCTTCCAAACGCTGCTTTCAGTGCATAAACCTAACCAGAAAAATGTTAATCACGCTTTAGTTGCTGGGAGTGTGTGTTGTAGGGATAACAAATGAAATATGTTGTCGGTCAGAGTTTTGCAGGTTCGTTAAGTATGAAAAAAAAAAAAGAAGTTTGTTAAAAATGTACCTTAAAGGGAGATTCGGCAAGTATTTAATTATCTTGTCAACATGGGAGTGGACAAATATGCTTGCTTTATGCAAATGTATGTGTATATATATATATATATTGGAAATCAATTCACAACACAAAACAATGACACATGTTGTCCAGAAACCCTCACAGGTACTGCTTTTAGCATAAAAAATATGCTCAAATCAAAACATGGCAAATTTAAGTTCAGCAGGCAACAATAGCTGTCAGTATGCTGACTTGTGGGTACCCATAGAACCCATTTTCATTCATATACCTGGAGGTCAGAGGTCAAGGGACCCCTTTGAAAATGGCCTTGACAGTTTTTCCTCGCTAAAACTTGGAGTAAGGTTGGAGCATTATTTAGCCTCCGTCTCAACAAACTAGTATGACATGGTTAGCACAAATGGATTCCTTAGGTTTTCTAGTTTCATATGATGCCAGGATCTTCACTCTGGCTTTAAAACTGTGCCTGACTATAACCTAAAAATCCCAAATTGCGTTAATGCATTAAAGAAATTAGTGGTGTTAAAACTAATTTGCTTTAACGCGTTATCGCATTAACTTCGGCAGCCCTAGTTACTTTGTGTTTGCAATGTGTCTGTTCAGTATTTGGTGTCTTATGTGCTGGTTTATAGTTTTAACCGTGAGTGAGGTGGCTGCTACATTTCTTGACACCAGCTGTATTTTGTCTCAGTGACTGAGCTCTTCTCCCCTGTGTTGAATGACGCAGAGTTGACACTGCAGACAGCTGCCACTAGTCCCTCATACTGCACTGCTTGCTGCAATATTGTCAATCAGAGCGCGTTCTGCTAGACAAGCTCTGCGATGACACCAGTTTAATACAGCCTCTAGCTGCTTTTTCTGTATTATATTCTTTAAAAGTCAAAGCTTTCATAACGGCACAAATCAGACAACATATACACTGATGCCGATATATCCGTATATACCATTAATTTACTATATTTGCCAGTTGTGCATCGTGTTGAAGTGTTGAACTTGTCCAAGATTACAACTGAATGTTGTATTTAATTGCAACATCCATTTCCAACGGCCTGATTTGTCTCATTTAACAGATGTTGGCCATTAATATCAATTATCCAATTGGCTCCAGTAGGTTTTTGCCATTTCCCTCCTTTTTGGCTCTGGCCTGTAATACCTCGTTCAAAGTCCCCCCACAACCTTTAATAACCAGAATGAAGCCAGTCAACCAATTAGCCTCAGAATGCTGCTGAGTTAATGGTGGAAAACTGCAAGGAGGAGTTACATTGAGGCCTCTTCAAGGATTTGTACAAATCATTCACCTGTTAAACCTGTGACACAGTCGCTGAATCATGGGCTCCGCGCTGTCACTGATCCAATCAGAAATGTGTGCTCGTAGACCATTCTTTCTGCTGTCGCAGCACAAACAAAGAATGGAGAATGATTTCGCTAAGCAAGACTGACGTGACCTTACTTCCCAAATCTAAACTTTTAATACCGTCTCCATAATTCTACGCTGTTCCAGATAGACGCAAGAGGAAAATGTCCCCGATATATAAATAGAGGAGACTTCGGATATTTGTGCTTTCACACCTGTAGTTCTTCTACTTTTTTTTTTGAAGAGAGAGAGAGGTGAGGCAAATATATTGCATGAGGTGAAAGAGACAGGCTTGTGCTTGCGTTCTAAAAACAACGTACTGTGACTCGGAGCTCATGGAGGCAATTAAGGTACTTTAAAACCCTTAGCGCCAGATTACCGCAATTTGGGTCAATAATCATACGGTCTACCCTGGGAGTCATAACTCAGTCAAATCTTAACACACAGACATGATAGACATATTCTTAGATTCAATGTGACTTGTACTTTCTGTGGATATCATTGGATAACTTGCCTGAGAATCAGTACCAGTATCACAGTAATCCACTGCTAGTTTTCTGTACATCCATGGGTATATTGAAAACAGGAACTGGTAATAGCTAATCCGGCATCATTTTAATGGTGACAGCTGCCAAAATGACAACAAATATAAGATAAAACAACAGGGTTTAAAGCTGCAATGGGTAGAATTGGAGCAAATACGATTTAAAAAAAGTAATTTTTATAAAACTGTCACTATATCCTGACAGTAGTGCATGAGACAGGTAATCTGAAAAGAATCATGTGTCTCAGTGTCCTCCTCCGGTGTCCTCTGGTGCTCCTAATGGCATCTGCAAGATTTCACAGACCTGAGGAAAACAACCACTCAGAGCCAAGCTGGAGCCTGCCGTCTCTGAGCAGCTGTCAATCATTCGCAAACTCCGATCAAACGGTCAAACTAGGCAGCGCTGATCAAGTATGAATCAATAATCTGTTACTGTAATGTCTATTTCTCACCTAAAATGTTTTCAGAAACATCTTGTAGTGTACTGTTTAGCTGTATAATCAGAAAGTTTGTGACCCGGCAGCCATGTTGAGATCTGTTGAGGAAATACCAAGCACCACCCACTAGCTGGAGCGCCGCCAATAGGAACGCTCAATAGGAACGCTCTGTCTCTGAAATGACCTGTGATTGGTCAAAGTCTCCTGTCACGTCTAGATTTTTTAAGTCTGAAAACAGCCATGAGGAGGTGCAGTTACCTCTCAGAACACTTGAATTACGATATGCTGAAAGGTTATTATGGAATTTTGGCCCAATGATGCCAAAAACGTTCTGCTTACTGCAGGTTTAAGTTGTAGGATTGGGCTATATGTTAAAAAATTCCAACTGGCCACCGTCAGCCCAACAACCGGCAATTGTTTTGGCAGAGAGACGCAGGTTTGTCCAGGATTTGAATATAATAGACACTCATTTATATGTAAAAGTCTCGCACTCTTTAAAGGCATCCCACACAAAAAGCGTTTTTTAAGCGTTTTTGACATCCGTCATTCGATCTCACAGAACAGATACGTTTCTATTTTATTCAATGTAAGAAGCCACACAGGCTCTGCGACACAGGAGATGCGTGTCACCGCAGGACTCCATGCTTCTTTTTCTCTCTGCCATGCTTAAAGGTTGAGTCAGAGATTCTGGAGATTGTTGATATTTGAACTCAACACACAAACAAAAACCCCCCTCCAGATTTACCGTCCTTCTTGCTCCCACTGCCTGTCTCTTTATACATCCATGGCCTTTCCCCTGTTCTCTGAAAATGCACGAACGCCCCCTCTGTTGCTGATTGGCTCGAGTACTGTTGTGTGGCTCAGTCCGAGCCACTTTCTTTGTTTCCCATTTACAGAGCCAGGGCTGTGTATAAACACCGGACACACAGAACGGACAGCTAGCAGACTGTGAAGAGATATTCTCTGAATTTGAAAAAAGTGTACTGGATTAGAATCGCTGACTCCACCTTTTAAAGAAGGGTCATCTCCACAGACAGCTTTTCAAATTACACAAATATCCCACTGTTTATATGTTGTGAAATTATTAACGGTATATATAATGATTGAACAAGGCCAGCGTGTTGCTACGAGCTTTCTGTTTTCACAATAGTAGATTCCCCCCTGCTCACTACAATGGGCAGGGAAATAACACCAATGAATCAATAAATAAAAACATCCTGTTTTCTTCCTTCCTGTCTAGACAATTTTTACTTTCTGTCAGTCAGCCTGGTGAAGACAGTTTGTCCCCCTGCTGCTGACAGGACATCTGATATGAGAACAGTGATGGCCGAACGGAGGTCAAAGTCAGAGTCGATGCTTCAGTAACGCTTAAGCATCGCTCATGTCTGGCTTTTGATGGAGATTCCCAGTAAAAGAACATATGTCACTATCACATGTCATTTTCACGCCAGACTAAACAAACCGAACCAAACAGGTTAAGTGTGAAAGCACCCTCGTACTAGACTAGACTTCAGACTGGTCTTAACACCAGTTTGGGGAGTTTATACAGAGCACCAATGAAGCATTTCTTGTGCTGAACAAATGCACAGTAGTCAATCATAAGTGTGTCATAGCACAGTGGAGGTGATAGAGTTGCTCATCAGTTGATTACCTCCGTGGAATATTACACTCTGCAGCCCATAACCTGCCCCGATGAGATTCCTGTCAACAAAGCAACCTCTCTCTCTCTCTCTCTGTATTTCACAGTTTTTAGAGAGGCAGGTTTTATTTGCAGTCCTCCAAACACTCATCCTATCACACAAATGTCAAACAAACATGCCAGATCTACTTAGGCTACTTCAGTATCTTGTATCTTTAGCTGGCTGTACTTTCCAGGCTACAATCACAGGCCGTCTAGGAGTCCTCGGTTATGCTTTTCGGGCAGCGATCCTTCACCCATTGTAATATCTGTCAAAGAGAAAGAGAGAGGAGGGAGCTGAGGGGTATAAATAGGGGATAGCTCACCCATGCATATGTATGAAACTTTTGTACCCGCCTCACATGGTCATTTATTTCTAACTTGGTGAACATTTTAAATTTGCTGGAATATTATTCAAATCACAGAGCTCTGTGAAACGAACACATTTGAATGAATTGCGTCTGGTATATCTCTCTCATCCCGAGTGTTTTTCAGTGCAATTTACAAGGGGTGATCTTTTTTCGGTTGTGTGCAGCAGAGGTGTAAAAAGCCATGTACATGCACAGGTTTGATCCCAGTGTTTGACAGCAAGTTTAAGACAGTATTTCATCAAAGTTCTTATTTTAAATTACAATAAGATACATTACTAGGGCTGTGCGATTATGGCCAAAATGATAGTCACAATAATTTTGATCAATACTGAGATCATGATTATTTATCACAATTATTCATAGATTTTAGGGACAAAATATTTTTATTGCATTTTCACATTTATATAAACAGAGTGCCGCTTTCACTTCCATGTTATGCTACATTACAACCCTCAAACATTCTAATTATTATCCTTATGTTATCATAATGTCATCTATAGTGGTTATTTGTATAAAAACATACAATTCAACTGATTTAGGAAATAAATTATTGTATTTTTATCTTAATATTTGCTTTAATTAAAACAATCTTGGCATTAGTAGTTCTAATTATATATTATAAGCTGCTTAGAGGTAGAGTTAGGAAGTTAAACGGGTCATATTTCTCTCTAATATCTATTTTTATATTACTGTGAAAACATCTCCATCAAACAACTGGATTTATTTAAGTTTTTCGCCAAAAATTACATTTTACAAGATTACGTTTTAATAAATCATGATAGTGTTTTAATTTACCTTTTATCTTCCATAGAGATAAACAAAACATTAATTTTGGACCAGCCAAAGTTTTGAAAATGATGAATTAACAATCATAATATTCTTTTTTAGGAAATGCCAAACTTTTATTCGCCACCTTTCTAAAAGCTCTCTGCAGGGGCTCCAGACTAACTTTTGACATTGGTTGCACTGGTGCTCTTCTTTGAGCGGAGCACGCATTTTAAACGTCAAATATCGCAGATGAAAATGTTCATTTCATTGTCGGAAGCCAAATTCGTGATCGCGAAAAATATTCGATTAATAATTGTACAGCCTTAACAACTACAAAAAATAACATGCATTGTTATCCCTACATTATGTCAAGCATTGACAAGTTTTGTTCTTTCCTTGCATCTTCAACTACTACTACTAATAATAATAATTCTCACGGTGCTATGATAGCTTTGTGAATAGAGTATGAAGAGAAAAATCCACCACATATAGAACTAGGTTCAAGAGATCAAACTTCATCACACAAATCAGTTGTCTTTTTTTTTGTAACACCATAAATGATCCTCATGGATGTTCTCTGTTTGTCATTTATCTCTTTTAATGCCTCAATTACCCTCAATTTGATTAATTGCTGACCAAGTGTTGCACTAACGACTATAATAAAAAGAATGTGAACCACATAGTAAATTACATATTCAGGTCATTTTCAGCCCCGATTTTCAGCCTTGATTTAAAGCTATATACTATATACAAGCAGTTTTTCATTAGCATTTATTAGAAATTATGTCTCTGGCCAACTGATAAATTTAACCCTTAGAGACCCATAGACCAATTTTTGTCTTTTTTAAGGCCCTTACACACCAGGCTGACGGTCGGCCGTCGGACGGTTTGGGGCTGTCGGTGTGCGTCCGTTGGCCTAGTTTTTTTGGTGTGTCCCGCACCGTCGGCTCTAGTCTGCCTGTGTTGGAGTTTTTTCAGCCAATTCAGCTTGTTGAATCGGCCGAGAAATCACTCTGATTGGCGGTTCAGCTTAAACGAATCTGTGCACGAGAAGAAAAATGGACGTGAGGAAATCAAGCCAACGAGTAAAGTCCAAAGGAAAAACACAGAAGGCTCTTCTCATTTTTCATTTTCATCTCATCTGATCATTCTAATACACGGATATTTTCACAACGACATGGCCATCTGGAATGAAGCTAAGTGGTGAGCGAGAGTAGTGTGAAAATGGTTGGCAGACGGTACTTTGTTTCATGAATGTATGATAACAACGGCTTGTATATCCGTAGTCCTCGGTCTTCCGGTTTCTCTTTCTGAATGACGAATACAGACTACCACAACCTACTGGCATGGAGAGTTATTTCATCTCACCCAGGCGCAGAACGTATGTGCTAACTGGCCGTCGGCTGTAGTCTTTGTGGTGCGTTTGAGTGCAAAACAAAGGCGACGTGAGGCGACGCAACAGTCTGCCTTCATTGCCTCTAGTTCTCTGATGTTGGGTTTGTGTGTCTGGGGCTTTAGTGGGGCACAGGGGATCTTTAGGGGGAGATAGCAGGCCAACGGTATATGCCACATACTGTAGAAGTGGTGTACATCATCTGAAAGCTGGGAAAAGCTCAGCACTGTCTCAAGTTTTTCTAGTCATAAATCTGTAATAAACATTGTGTTTTGGTTATGCGCCTATTCAAATTTTGAAAGTTTCTCAGTCTCACAGGGAGCTCATTATTCACTCTCCTTTTGAGTTCTGTTTCGGTTTGAAAACTCCTGAAAAAAATATCTGACTCTTCAGCTGCCAAATGCTCAACTATGTCCAGTAGCAGTTGCTAACTCTGCCTGTCGTTTGGTGCTGGGCAGGTAGTGTACAGTGTGTTTATCACAGCTTTTTTGCAGAAAGCTGCTGTGGCTGGAAACAAGGTCGATGTCAAGATATATTGCAGCCTGGAAAACCAAAACGAGCTTTAAGACGCTAAAAAGTTCTATAGATCTGAGAGGAGCTGCAAAGTTTGGTGATAATTCTTTGTGAATTGTTCACCTCAAGCTACACCTTTCACATTACACATAGCCATTTGATCCATTATTTAATAGTGCTTGAAAAAGTCAAGGGCAACTGGACTCTCATCCAAAAGTTCAGCATAGTGCTCTGAATGAGATTGTGTTTGACAAAGAATGTTGAGAACTGTATAGACTAAACAAACACATTAGGTTGTTCCAAAAGTGCTGAAACGCCTGTTGATTGGTCAACACAGTCCCATTATGTATGAGACATAGTGAGGATTGTTGTATCCACTGTTCTCACTGCCAGTGTCCTCATTACTAGTCTGCCAGCTGTTATAGTTTGTATAAAGAATTGAAACCTGCTGACCTGGCTCATGCCCCTGCTAGACCAATGAAGTGCAATGCATCTTTTACTCGGACTCTAGATTAGGGCTGCAACTAACGATTCCTTTTATTGTCGATTAATCTGTTGAATATTTTTTGGATTAATTGATGAGTTGTTTCGTTTATAAATGTCAGAAAATGGTAAAAACATGTTGATCAGTGTTTTCCAAAGCCCAAGATGACGTCCTCAAGTGTCTTGTTTTGTCCACAACTCAAAGATATTGAGTTTACTGTCATAGGGGAGAAAAGAAACATGGAAATATTCACATTTAAGAAGCTGGAATCAGAGAATTTTTACTTTCTTTTTTTTTAAAAATGACTCATCGATTATCAAAATAGTTGGCGATTAATCTAATGGTTGACTACTAAACGATTAGTCATTGCAGCTCTACTCTAGATATTATTTAGCGCACAGCAGATACTGTTAAGCAAACGTTGGCATTACTGATGCATACATTTGCATTTCCAGTTGCCTCATTTCAATTTGATTATTCTTTCTCACAGAGAAAGCAACACATGTTTCTCCTTCTTCTGATAATTACAGCCTATAGAAAAATGTCAAATGCTTGGCAAATCATGCTGTTGGCGCCTGTTCTCAGTTTTCAAATGAACACTTCATCTATGACAAGAGGCATGCCAAAGGCAAGAACTGAGGAGAGGCTTGAAACAGTTTAATGCAGCTGTTATCATTATTATGAATTAGTTTGTCAAAACTTGTCAAAAAGAAGTGACAGCAGACACCTGGTCTTGTTTGTTCCCCATTCGACTATTGTGACCATGTGTTTTTTTTTTTTTTGGGATGAGTTACTATATTAAAAGCGTATCATTTCATTTCATTCATATTCTCTATCCACTGAATCCTTTTCATGATTGCAGATTACTACAGACTTCAGCATACTTCAGGCAAAGAGCGAGAGTCCTTTTGATAGTTTTATTTTTTGAACTCCTTGCCACCATTTGTTGCTTTTGATCTGTTGTGATTTATAAATCTGTACCATAATTTGCGTAGGTTTACACAGTTATAGCAGTATGTTCACAGGAACTGAGCCTCTAATATGTTTGTACACCATTTTAGATTGGAAGATATCAAACTAGGGCTGTCAATTGATCAAAATATTTAATCACGATTAATCGCATGATGTTCCATGACTAATCGCGATTTATTGCAAACTAATCACACATTTTTTTACCCGTTCAAAATGTACCTTAATGGGAGAATTGTCGAGTATTAATACTCTTATCAACGTGGGAGTGGGCAAATATGCTGCCTTATGAAAATGTATGTATATATTTATTATTGGAAATCAATTAACAACATAAAACAATGATGTAAATTGTTCAGAATCCCTCAGAGGTACTGCATTTAGCATAAAAAATATGCTCAAATCACAACATGGTAAACTGCAGCCCAACAGGCAACAACAGCTGTCAGTGTGTCAGTGTGCTGACTTGAATATGACTTGCCTAAAACTGCATGTGATTATCATAAAGTGGACATGTCTGTAAAGAGGAGACTCGTGGGTACCCTCAGAACCTATTTTCATTCACATCTTGAGGTCAGAGGTCAAGGGACTCCTTTGAAAATAGCCATGACCATTTTTCTTCGCCAACATTTAGCGCATGTTTGGAGTGTTATTTTAGTTTCTTCACAACAAGCTAGTATGACATGGTTGGTACCAATGGATTCCTTAGATTTTTTTAGTTTCATATCTTCACTCTAGCTTTAAAACTGAGCTCAGTACAACCACGAAAGATTGATTGCATTAATGCGTTTAAAGAAATTAGTGGCGTTAAAACAAATTTGCATTAACACGTTAATATTGCATTAACTTTGACAGCCCTAAATCAAACACATTTTACTCCCACTGGGGTATCAGTAAGATAACTAAGCTACAACAAATAAAGAAAGAGCCACTGCTACAGGCCTGTGCACATCAGATGCAGTTTTTTGACGGACATAATGATATAGCCAGAAAATGGTCCTCATCATCAGAACTAAGTGCTGCATACTACGTGATTCAGAGCCATTTGACATTACAATGCACCCCAAGACTTTCTGATTCACTAATAAAATACTCTACACAATGGAGCACAAAAGAAATGGACAGCAATTTTAGGCAACACTCCTATAATTTGGGGTAAAAGGTTGTAATTATGTGCCATTACAACAAATGTACTACTGGGAACCTGAATGCACCTGTAACTTACTAAAAAAAAAAAAAACAGTGATCATTAATTTCTTTTGGAAATGTATTTTATTATCTTAAAATATTTGCCAAACAGGCCCTTATGATGACATTTAAGGCTATAATTAGCTGCCCTCGTAATGGCATCAACTGCTAAATAACATGGGTTTACTCAGGAAGAAATAGCCGTGGTCTGCAGTGGTCTATTGTGTGTGAAAATATTGTGACATTTAAGCATTTGAGTAGCGGCTTAAGTGAGCCTGAGCCAAAGTTAACACTCACTTTCACTTGAATCGTAATTCCGCCCAAGCCTATTGCACACTCCTTGGTGTTTGTGATCTCACAGCTGCTTTTTCATCTGTGATATATATTTATACGCACCATACTTCCACTTACTGTAAAATCAGTGTAATATTGTTGTCTTTAAAATGTAATGAAGGAATTGTTGCCTTCACCATTTCTTCATTCAGTGATGCTTAGCGCTGAAACTAACAATTATTTTCATTATCGATTAATCCGCCAATGATTTTCTATATTAATTGATTCATTTTTTTTCTATAGAATGGCAGAAAATAGTGGTGTAATTTCCCACAACCAAAGATGACGCCTTAAATCTCTTGTTTTGTCCAAAGATATTCAGTTTACTGTCATGTATGATAGTAAAAATTGATTGATTGTTAAAAAGTTAGCCACACTGGGCTAGGTTTTTCTGTTGGACAATTTTAAAAATGTAGCGTACTCTTGGTAGTTTCTCAACATTACCGACCATAGCTTTAAGAATAATCATAATTGATTATTCGATTATTAGAATAGTTGCTCGTCAGTTTTCTGTCAATCAATGAATTGGTGCGGCTCTAGGTGCATCTGTCTTTAAGTCATTTTTTAAAGGTTAAAAATTTTCATTATTTAGCAGCCATGTCGATAGATTACTCATTTCATCACAGAATTCCTTTTCTTTTGCTTGGAATAATAGTGATTAAAAGTATTCTTATGTAGACATGCCATTCTGCTCTTTATCCAGTAAGATGAGTCCTACTTTTATTGACACAACTAAGTTCAAAGTTGCAATACCAAAATATGATTTAACCCTCATCCTACCAACCCATTTAACATACAATGACTACCAACTGGGGTCCCAAGAATGTGCCGTAAGAAACAACCATCATAGCAAAATGTTAACCTATTTCTTCTCAAAATATTATTAGTTATGTAATTAATAGCATCTGAAGAAAAAAACAAAACAGATTAGTGTTATTTTAGGAAAGTTATTTTTTATATTGTGAAAAACTGAAATGGAGAGCAAGACGAAATCTGTGTCTCCTTCACAATGACTGACAGAGTGCCCCTACCCCCCTGATAGTGAGTCATACTTTAAATTATGACCCATGGCAAACATTTTATCTATCTATTCTATTTTAATTTTCTTAACTGGATAGGCTGCAATTGGGTGCTTTTGACTTGGACCTTAATACATTTGTCATTTTTAAAAAGCAAAAAATTAAAACGGAAACAGAAAATAATGGAATGAAGTCATCAGAAACAAATTGAGTGACAAAGTTATGAAAAATTGGAGCGATAGAATAAAGCACCTGTGAGATATGACAAAAAGTAGACCTCTGGGGTCGGTGAGGGTGAGGGTTGTCAGTTGGTTGAAACCATATTTGGTGTTTTGAAATGGAAAATAATAAGTCGCTCAGTATGTAAGAAGTATTTCAAATCACAAACCTTGAATTGCTCTTCAAACGCTATTCAGATCATCAAATTTATATTTTTTTTTCATTTGGGTGGAGAGGCTGAAAAATCTATTTTCTTTTGAGCACCTGACAAAAGAATTCAGATTAGCCCATTTGAAAGTGTGTGTTACTTTTCCATTCAGTATTGTCTGTTCAGTATAAGTATGTCATGATGTAAGGACATTTTTGTACTAAAATGAACTTTAAGAAAATAACAACATTAACAATAAAAATAATAAGCATTAATAATGTTCGTTAAAACACTTAGTTTACATATGAAGCTGTTACGAATGTATAAGGACATTTAAGGTGTCTACTATTTTTACATAATTGATAAAACACATCAAGATCAATATAGGCTACCTCCTCTCCATTATTATTTTTTAAATTTTTTTTGTACATGAGCAAAAGCATATGCTAAATCTTACTGTCTATTATACACCAACTGGAATAATTAGTTGCCTTATAATTGTAAAGATTTCACCGCTACATGCTATTGTATCTCATTACATTGAGATAACAGAAGGCAATTAGGTTATATACTAATTTTTCTACTAGCGCTGCCTGTTTCCCCTCGCCTTATTAACATGGATCATAACTGCACAGCTGCTTTTTTGATGACTCTTTTACATACAAGTGCTCTTTAGAGACGTGTTTACATTATTTTATTAGCCAAGTGAAATATCTTTCTCTCTTAATATGACAGTGATTTGATTTCTAAAAAGTAATAATAAGAATTGGATACAATATCTATACATCAAACTCTTCTGAGTAATATCAGCTCAACTCAAAAATTGAATCTCTGACATACGAATGCGGTGATTGGAAAACTTGGTTTGTCAAGGATAACAGTTTATTTTTTTCTTTTTGGAATCAATGCCTCAGCGAAGTTCATACTCAACAATATATTTGTAACACTTAAGAGCTCCTACTGTCAGGTTTCCTTACCTCAAAAGACTGAGGCTGAAGACTGATACATTTAAACAGCTTGCCATCACAGCTCCTCCACGGACAAATGTAATCCGCCCTTTTTCTTTTTAAATATCACAGTTAGCCCATATCATTCTTGTCCCAGTATGACTTTCCACTATTGCATCAAAAGATGTTCTCACCAGAAAGGAATATGAAGAGACTGCTACTGTGAATCCCTCCCTCTCCTACTCTAATTTACGGGTAGGATCCCACTGGCTAGTATGCTTTCAACATCTTATGGATGTATCACACGAGAGTAATTCAAAATACAATATTTTACAGAAAAATTACTAGATACACAACTCCCACAGCACGCTGTCGTGCTCTTCATGTGAGCCTGTGGCAGTCGTGCATGAGGCTTCAATGCAAGCAGGGTGTTTTCTGTAAATGGTTTTCATACATATATTTTTCCACTATGAAAGCTTGCAAGCAGTTGGGGAGAGTACATTGCACAATAACTCAAACTGAGCAAATTTGTCTGCACAATTGCTGCCGTGTTAAGACAGCATGCTGATATACAGTGTGAGTCTACATATACATAGTTAGTCAGTAGTAGTCAGTTGAAGCTATAGTGTTATCTGTTTGCCGAATGCTCTGCATTTTGTTGTTATGGAGGAAGTAAGTATATTTTATTTTACGTATTTTTTTTTTTATCACAGCAGTTGACTGAACAACTGCTACTTGTTGTCAACTAAAGGCCTTTACACACCGGGGGCATCAGGAAAAAACAACACAAAAATGCTAAATACTTGCCTGTGAATATTATATGTCTAGAGCTTTTATTGTGAAAGGTAAGAATGGAAGGGGTGGACCCATATTTATTTCATAAATATAGGTGCAATTCAGCTGATTGGTCGACTCCTCGTTCATTCCGAAAAAAGTGACGCTTTTTAGCCGCGTTATATTCGCGTTCTGTGTGAAAGTATTCATGACAAAGATTAGTTAGAAATTTTTTATATATTGATGAGTGAATTAATCGCACACAAAAAAAACACCACATGTGTTGCTCACACCTTCCAGTTGGCTGTTAACGAGGGTCTTTTGGCACAGAAAAGTACTTGTATCGGTACTCCGTATAGGCGAGTACCCAAATGGTGCATCCCTACTATTGAATATAGGGATGGTCAGCCATCATATAGCTTAAAGTGTTGGAAATCTCTAAAGAGCTGCATTGGTTAATGTTATTTTCTCAGTAATTTTCTCGTTGACAAGTTTCATCCATTTTATTTTGAAAAGTTTTTCCATATTTTTGTGATTTCACAATAGAAATAAATGGGCAAAAACTAAAACTAAATTAAATTGAGTTCAATATTAAGTCAGATTTTTGTCCCCAGATTTGCTTCATCAATAATTCATTGTCTTTATTTTAATTACCTCATACCTGTACAAACAAAATCAAGTCAGCGTTGTAGTACAATTCACCGGCATAAAAACTAAATATAAACGGAACATGAAAACAAACATGTAATGTATAACTGCAGCAACAGCATCCCATGACGGTTACCCTCAACTAGCAGAGATTCCTTCGGCTCACATGGCCAATTAGATGAAGTTGGGAAAATGTTTAATTTTAGCGGCAAAGTGCGGCCAGAGAAGACCTGCAGCCAATCAGGAAACAGATCCTGTGACTTCTGTTCCATGTTGAGCTATGTTACAAAATAATTTCTTCCTGCCTGAAACACATGAATACGCTTCCCGGCTGTAAAAAAATGTAATTATTGTGGCGAGTTGCACTTCGCCGCCGCCTGTTGGAAATTTGGCTTTATGCAAATGTGTTACTTGGTGACATCACCACGTTACGGAAGAAAAGGTAGGACTTCAAGCAAGGCATTTCAGGAATAGTGTTTCTGTGGAGGAGAGTAACTCCCTTTGGCTTGGAGTAACACATTAAAGGAGAGGGAAAAGCACAAAAGGCATGATAGGTCCCCTTTAATGCTATTTGTGCAGTGTGTCTGTATGTGCGCGTCCATAACTCTACTGCTCATCATCAATATGATTGCACAGCCCTTCCTCGTCACACTGAGAGCCCCTCTTATTATGCCACAAAGAGTGAAACTCATCACCCACTGGGTGGAGCTGTCACACTCTCTCCATTTCTCTCTCTCTCTCTGACTTCAGTCTCTCTTGCCAAACCATCCTCTCCTATCAGTACATGTCTTCCTCACCTCATCCTTCTTTTGTTTTCCTGTCTCCTAGTTAAGATTGCACATACCAATGAGGCTTTTCTCTCTCTCTCTCTCTCTCTCTCTCTCTCTCTCTCCCTGGACATTATTTTTCATTTTCTCAGTCATGACCTGACCCCTTTCCTTCCATCTCATCCACAGTTACCTTCACAACAGTACATATTAATATAGTTATAATTCTGTTTGCATTTATCATCAGCGTATTATAATTGATTTCATTGTTAACATGGTTAAACCTTAAAACAATATTGGTAACTGAATTATCCATGTAAAGCTCCTTTAAGTAGAAAATCTATCACAATATGTTTTAAATGTACTTGTGCAAGATGGCAGGTGTCATATTTCACACACACTGGAAGAGAGAGAGCAGACAGACAAGACGATGGCAGAGGATTTGGTGCCAAAGCGAAAAGCAAACGCGCTTATTGGGCAATATTTCAGATTCAAACCCAATGCTATAAGGGAACCATAACGTTAATAAGGCAATCGCCGCGAGCAGGACGGAGCGGTCACAGCCGGTGTGTGCCGTGCTTGGACCGGAGAGGCCAGACATAAAGCCACCCGACGGTAAAGATCAAAGTAAACACGTTACATATATTGAGCGCTGTCTTTTCTTGTAAAATGTCCAGTGTAATTGGTAACACCGGTGTTGTCACAAGTTTATTAACCGGTTGGAAAATGTCCTCACCGCTACATCCCTAATCAAACCTCAAGGCTATGGATGCTGTGTAGGCTAACGTTGGCAATGCCGAGCACCAAAATCCAGCAACCATTAAACAAGCAGACCAACAAACACACACTGTAACACGTTACAAAACTCCCAGTAAGAGGTGGCGAGATCAGCAAAGACTCATTGAATCAGTTGAAGTCACCCATGATCCTAGAAGCCACTGCAGAGTCACTGGAGAGCAGTGGACAAATAGGACTGTCATGAAGGAGTTGGCCTTTCTATTGAGGTCCTGCACTTAACGTCTCAGCCTCTAAAAGCCACCATACTGGTGGGCAGAAAGCACGCTGCTCTCAGTCCTGTTAGCTTGTAAATGCATACACTGATTGGTTTCTAGTTTCACGTAAGATGGTCTAAAACATTGAATTTCAATTATGCCAGACACTTGTGTAAGTAAAGAAAAAAGAAAAATGCAGGAAGAGAAGAAACAATTCTATTCCTTTCAGTAAACATCACTGAGATTGATGGGTATCAGTAATTAAAAGTGCCGTAGTGAAAACTATAGAGCATTGTTGTGGTTAAACCTGGAGTCCACAAGGCTTTGCAGGGATCAAGTTATAAACAACCTTAACCTTAATATCTTTAATAAATCCAAGTGCTGTTTCTCAAATGTCTACAGTTAACTTTTAAAGAGGGTGCAGACTGTTTTAGGTTTAGGTTACTAATGACTTTACCATCATAACTTTATTTCATATGTGAACAAAATGTAATTATTTTATGTTTATTTCAAACACAAAATGTTATTGAAGTGCAGTTAGGCTAAGTAATGCATTTGACCAGCATCGCTGACTACTCGAGATATAGTCCTATGAAACCTGAGGCAGGATGCGGTATTTACGGGACTAGTGTGTAACAATTAGGGGGATCTACTGACATAAATGGAATATAATATTAATAAGTTTAATTTCTTTAGTGTATAATCACCTGATAATAAAAATCATTGTGTTTTCGTTACCTTAGAATGAGCCGTTTATATCTATAAAGGGAGCGGGTCCTCTCCACAGAGTCCACAATGTTGCACTGCCATGTTTCTACAGTAGCTCAGAACAGACAAACCGAACTCTGTCTATAACGTTACTCGCTCCCATCCCCACCGCTCTCTCTCTCTTGCTTCACCACTCACTTCCCACGTACACACACACTCTACACACTGGCTCTGCTTCAATTGGCTCTAGGGATTCGCTTTTTCGAGTTGGCCACCGTAGCTCTTCAACACGCTTGGCACAAGGGAGAGGCTACAGTTGGTTGCCATCTCCTCACCTCACCGCTAGATACCGCCAGATCCCACACACTGGACCTTTAACATAAGTCACACGACAGATAAAGTTTAAGGAAACAGACAGGTCTTCTTGTGTTGATTAAACCTGCAATCGTATCAGTATAGACAAGAAGAGGACATGTCACTAGCTGCTGCAGCTGTTCTATTTATAATTTAGTTTTTTATTATTATTATTATATTGGTACTGTAGCGGGGATTATTCACATGAGGGCAAAAACACATGAGAAGCGAAATGACATACATGTACTGCCCTTATTTTGTCCCTTATTTCAAGTAAGGTTGAGTGACATTGACGATATAGACACTGATCACAATAGAAACATTCCCTCCATGAGAAAATAACAAACTTCCATATACTGTCGATGAGTTACGTTGCTCAACAACATAGCAACAGCCAATCATCATAAATGAAGGTATTTCTAACTAGTCACTAGTCTGCTTCCCAAAATGGTCACAGCAGAGTTAGTTGAGTTGGCTCACCACACCGTATGCTATTGGTTTGGAAGCCCCTGACACTACCAATACCCTTATTGCTTTACTGCTGTGAATTCTATTGCAGAAACTGTGGTGTAACACTAGCAATTTATTAAACAAAAGGGGGTGAGCCACCTGCTGCTTCTGTCTTTATTTGAAATATCATGTGGTAGAGGAGCATGCACTCAACGAATCTTGATATTTAAACTAGAGAGAAACTGTAAGAAGGATTTACATGACATAAGTGTTTGAATGAATTAAAATGATTGTGAAGGATTTAAACCACCACTTTCAAACAATGACATTCTTTTGGAGCCTTTTCGTTTTGATTGAGGTGTTTACATCAGGCTCTTATCATTCTGATGGGGCTCTTATTCTGATTGTTTTTGGGAGAAACGGCTCCATGTAAATGCAGCTGTTGACTCCATATACATGCACAGAGACCGAGCACAATTACACTAGAGAGTTATTTTACACGCTGCCTTCTCTCTTGCTGCCCTTTCCTGTGTAGGTGGTGGAGGAATAGAGGTCATAGGGCCAAGACTCTGTAGATTATGTAGGGTAAAGACAGTTGGCTGTAGCACCACCAGGCCATGAAGAAAGTCTCCTTCATCCTCATCAATATTGACCTCTGTCTCTTTCGCGGTCATGTTTGGTATGCTGCTAAACGAGAGAACACAGTAAAGATTTGGAGAGCTTTGAAGAATTGACGTAATCCTGACTGACACATGGATTTATTAATGTGCAACCATCAACTCTCACCTCTCTTGCTGCCCCCGTACGTGTAATGCATCAAGTGTAATTAAATCTTGTGGAAAAGTTCAAATAGGAAATGAGATTAAACTCACTAATTACCAACACATATAAACCCATAACTTTTATAACCAATTTATTCAAACGGATTTTCTGAAATTTCCGAAATCTTTCATAATATACGGACATAGTAGTTTGTGGAGTAATTGTCCAATCAATGGCAGATATGGCTATGTGATGCATAAACTTAATAAGTACACTTTACTGCAGCAACTTTGAACTCTATGGAAGTGTTCTTGGGATGTCCAACCATTGGTGGATAAATCACATACAAGACTTGAAATGCAAAGTATCTGAAAGAAACTACAAGTGTATTAACTCTAGCAAGGTTACGTAGCAGAAATAAATCTGATGTCTAAGTAGAGGACATCAGCAGAGCTGTGGCTCTGTAGGATTTATGTATGTAGGATAATTTATTGGCTTCAATAACTCACTGATACATAAAGGGGTATGTAGAAGGAAGGTAAGTCAATCCAAGTTCCCAATCATCTCTTTTATAGATAGGGCTGTTTTAACTGGACACATTTGTTTTGGGATTTATTGTTACCAACTGCAGTGATTTATCAATTAGTTGTCAACTATTGAATTGAACTAATGAATCACCAACTATTTTGACAATCGATTAATCGCTTTCAGGCATTTTTGTAAGAAAAAAAAGTTTAAATTCTCTGATTCCAGCTTCTTAATTGTGAATATTTTCTGGTTTCTTTACTCCTCTATGACAGTAAACTGAATATCTTTGAGTTGTGGACAAAACAAGACATTTGAGGTCGTCATCTTGGGCTTTGGGAAACACCGATTGACATTTTTCTGACATTTTGTAGACCAAACAGCTAATCGATTAATCGTGAAATTAATCAACAGATTAATCGACAATGAAAATAATTGTTAGTTGCAGCCCAACTACTACTCATACTGGTTTATTCATTTCATCTGGCCAACATCCTCATACTTGGGCTGCGACTAATGACTTTTTTTCAATATTATAGATAATCTGATGATTCCCCACTAGTTGTGAAAAATGCACCTAAAATCTTTCTTAAGCCTAGTATAATATCATCTAATAACCTTGTTTTGTCCGCCCAACACTCCAAAACCTAAATATATTCAGTAAACTCTCACATAAGGCAAAGAAAATCATCAAATCAAATCATTTAGTACCTGGACCTAAATGGGAATATTTATCAGTTAATCAATTAAAAAAATAGTCAATCGAGTAATTGAATAATGGTCTAATCACTTCAGCTCAACTTCATGAATGTGGATTGTGTGACTGGGAACCAACAGTGTTTGGTATTTGTTTACAGTAAATGGCAGATTTCAAGTTACTGCATCACAATTTTCCACTACTTTAAAGTCAAAGTTCACTTCTCATTTTTTCCCATGGTGCTGCTGTCTTGCTTAATGCATCTGGCATCGCTGCTATACTGCACGCAAGCCGATCACCTCTCCTGGTGCTTTCAACCTGGACCTTACCGGAATGGAATGGATGATGTGAAATTTGCAGACTGGCTTTGTGAGACTACTTTGCACATAAGTGAGGGTTTTTGTGGAAATATATGAATCATAGCAGTATGTAATGACTAACACGAGGCCACATTTTAAACATCATGTAACTGAGCAGAGGCAGCCTGGTTGTTAATCAAAATCATGACATGACTGGGAAGGTTTCGTGTTTGATCTTCATGACAGTAAATTTCACATCTGTCCATCAGTGTCTGGGTCCATTAGGAAGAAGCACAGAAGCATTTCCTGCTCCGTGGGTTACATGAAAGGCTGATGCGTTGCTCTTGCCCTTTGATGAAATGCATGTTATATACATATTTAAATGATTACCAATTACCGTGTAAATCTTCCTTGTACGTATGCGTTCTTTGTAAATGCCTTTGTGCATGTGAAAAGAAACACAAATATATTGTGTTAGACCAAAAAGGAATGATGCCAAGGTCTTGTTAGGTATCGATCAGCTGAGTGAGAGGGCACATGGCTGTCTTAAATGATGCCAAGATAAATCACACCATCGCTCAATGTCTTTGGGTTCACTGACATGTGACGCCTCTGCCCTTTACTTGTCTATTACTTAGTACTTATCTAAGAGTAGGGGTGAAGTTCATTCCTTCCATGGCACATACCTTTGCTCCATTCCATTCCCTCATTAGGGGTTCGTACTATCTACAGTGAACTCGGTGTTTTCTCTGTTTCCTTAAAGCCATCTTACTCAACAGATTAAATGGGCTTAATGCTGTTACATGCATCTGTACTGTTCTTGCTTCTTTTTTCTAAAGGAAAGCAATATGACAACTCATGCACTGTTTTTTTCATATTTATAGAGAGGCAAAGTCCCGCCACTTCCAGTGGACCACCATAGGACCTACCAACGGTAGTCAACGGCAAAAGACAAATATATTTTTGATCCCATTTGAATTGCGCCATGAATCACACATATGATGTTTCTCAATTTAAAAGATGATTTTGCAAATCAAGAAAGTTGCAGTTTGTTGTAAAACTGTTGAGGTATCAGACTGTGAAAATACGTAATTAGAAAGACAACACACCCAAAAGTCGCGTAAGTGACGTTTCTTGCTGAAGCTAAGATATCTGTGTTTTGTATTGGGATGTACTCTCGCTCGTTCTTTCTCTTCCCAGCTGATAAAAAGACCAGGAGTTGCTGGATAGAAGACATCAGGTAAGATAATGTTACATTTATGCGTCATAGCTAAGTTAGCTAGCTAACTTGACGTATAGTGTGCGAGATGACAGATGTAGTTCACTGAGCGGTTTCATACAAAACTAAATGATACTACGACAAACTGCGACTTTCTTGACTTGCAAAATTATCTTTTAAATTAACAAACATCATGTGTAATTCGTGGTGCAATTCTAACGGGATCTCTTGCCGTTGACTACCGTACATATTTTTTTAGAAATAAGGTCCCATGGGGTCCACCAGAAGGGGGGAGAGGGGGCGGGGGAATTCGCCTATTGTTTAATTTTGAGGTGAGTCTACAGATACTGTAATTGGAATTTGCTTGAAATCAAACCATGTTAAAACTATGGCTGAAGCACCCCATTGTTTTAAAACATTTTATTCTTTTTTACCCTCCTTTTCTTAGCACACACTCATTAAAGGGATTTTACACATCTAGGTCTGTTTATAGGTCTTGGGGAGTACTACTGTATTTGTGAAAAAAAGTTGTGGGAATCGAAGTTTGAAAATGAAAAAATATCTGGAGATGTGGAGTTGGAAAGACGTGAGCTTACCAGATCTCTGTAGCCTGCTCCTCATCTCTGATTGAGGCTGGTGACTCAAGGCTACATTGGCTACTTCTAGCATAATATGGCAGTCGAGTTGCATTGTTGGTAATGTAGATGACGAAAGATGCATGGAATAAAAAGTGATTCTTTTGTAATCCATCATGAGTCAGACAATGTTATATGGGTTCAATGCCAAATGAGTCGAGTGCTCTTTTAAAACGGGATGCATCCCAAGTCTCTTAAATTGCAGCCACGTTTCCCTCAATTGCATTTTTTCCTTGCAAGGAAACCATGCTAGGAGAGAAGAAACGAGGAAATATGTTTTTAAAGAAATGAGATGTCTTTTCCTCTGACGTGTGCGTGTCTGATGACACAGTTGGATCAGCTGTTGGTCGGCTTTAACAGCTGTAGAGACTTTTGATGGAGTTTGTGTCTGCACACGTGCACTGTGCTAATACTAATAAAGGCACACCGTTATCACTGCTAGAGCAGCAGTGTTTTCTCTCTGTTACCTGTTTAACAAACACCTACACATGAATAACAACCTGCATTCTGTATTTATACTGTGTCCTGCTTAGAGGCTCAGGAACCATTTCTACTGGCAGAATGCATTTATATTGTTTATTCGTTATTTGCGTCTGTATTTATTGATATTCTGATTCTAAATTAGTTATTTAATAACCCTGAATATGATTATGGTGTCTTTTGAACACTGGAAATTATTATTAGTCTGAATGTTTCAGAGAAATTGAAATGATGTAGCTCATATCAAACCCAACGCTCAGGAATTATCAGCCTCGTATGTAACTGAATTATGACTCTCATACTCTCTCTCTTTAATTGTTTCCATAATAAAAGTTAATCGGGGAAATAACAGATTGTGGAAGGAAGTAAAATGTTGTACTGTAAAGTCCAAGGAAAATAGTATAGCATTTACTTCATATGCAACCATTGACACATTCAGCAGACTCCCACTACTGATTGAAGTACTTCTTTAAAAGAAAGTAGATAGACATCTTGAAACTTCACTAGTTACGCAGAAAAGTGTTAAACAAAGTAGCCCAGGGCTCAACAATAAGAATTTCCTGCTTGCCTGGGGCAAGTGAAATTGAAAAAATTTAAAAAACAAAATCACTTGCCCGATCAGACAAGTGGAAAAAAATAATTAAACACATTGCTCATTGGTGTTTACAATACTAAGATGTCGGCAGTACTACCGCTGCGCTTTTTAGCGACTATTGTCAAAAGAGCAGTGGAGTTTCGCCTCTTTGCTTCTATACTATTTGTCTGAACCCTGTAATAGTCTCCCCATGTACTGTGGTTGGACAGAAAAGTGCTTGCTGATCCATGTGTCTTACAGCACCTGTTATGACCCCAGCTAGTATGAGTGCATACCTGCAGGACAGCAGTGGCATTTCATTTAGAACTGTGAATGAAATCCTGTCAGTTCAGTCAACAGACTGCGCTGCAATACATGTACAGATAGAATACGTCAACTGTAAATAACACGTGGGGCAGCTTGCACACCTGGGAGGAAGGCTTGGCTACAGGTGCAAAGGACAAGAACAAAACTGCCCAAAAACATCTGTGTACACTTAAAAAAAAATACTATATTTAGCCCACAAGGATGTGAGGTGGATGACTTCAGGATTCAGGGGTTTCCGGATGAAGGCAAATCAGGAAACACACATATACAGACCAAGGTTCATTTAACCAACCCCTATTGGTTTTATTATCAAAAACTCAAATGAGCTTGATAGAGAAGTGTCCTTCATGTGGTTTTAGGTGGGCTGATTCTGACTGCAATTTATTCTCAGACAGTGCATCATTAATGAGCTGTGAGATGTGCTATTGCAGCAGAAAATCATGTAGGGTTACACATGTCAGCTCAAGACCAAGAATATAAATTTACAGTGGACACATGATCACTTCAAAATCAGTTTCTGGTCCAACTTTCTGAAAGGCCCAAGTACATTTATCTAATCACTTGATATGGTAATTTGAATGCCACATCTACAAAATGAACTTCTTTTTGAATTTTTAAAGGTCGTTAAAAGGTGTGGATGAATCAGATTTTGCCAGTCTAATTTATTCATAGATGGTTGGATTGACTGTGGCTTTATTTTACATGAAATACTGCACATTTATATTCAAAACATCAGTGAGTGCGGTTGCTCAACTTTTCAAAAAATGTATCCGTAACAAGTGCTTTGAATTCTTTAGTGAAATTGACACCTCAATCAAAGCTTTGCATGTAAAAAATGACGTTTGATACCGCCTTATCTGCAGGCCAATCCAGGCGATCAGGAGATAACCTGACTGACTGCTGAACCCAGCCTCTGTTTTTGGAAAGAGGATGTGGGGGCAGGCGGGGGCCGGGAGAACACGGCGGGGTGGAAGTGAGTCAGGAGCGGCTGGTGAGTTCAGATCACAGCAGAGAGCCGCTCGTTCCTCCTGCAGCAGCGGTGGCTCTCTGCACGCAACAGCTGAGACAGCATATGTCAATATGTAATTTAAAAGTGCAATTAATTACATTAAGCCACTAGATGTCGCATTCTCTTCACTTCACAACAAGTGGTTGCCAGGCACTTAATGTCAATCTCAGCCATTAATTTGTTGTTTTTTTTCCCCACACTAACTGATGACGCAGAGATACCGCGTGATACCAATGTTGTTTTACTATTGGCTGACAAGACTTGTTAGAAGTTGGAACCAAACATTAGATATCTTCCACAGAGATAAGCAAAACATTCATTTTGGACCCTCCATCATTTATAGAATTATTAATTCACAATCATAAAAAAATGTTTTCAGGAGAAAACATTTCTGTGGATGTATTATTTAAAACATGTTTTTTAAATGTCTAGGGCCTACATACATAATATAATGATAATTTTAACTGACTATTATCTCTGGTGCCAACTAGCAACGGTAGCAACGTTTAATCAACTAAGTCGACCAATCACGCGCATCACTAACGTGCGCTGAAATTTCCCACGTCAATGTTCTTGCACTTGCTGCTGTACTTTCTGAGATGCTGAGGTGGGCTTCCACTCTGTGACTCTGTTGTTTCATCACACCTAAAAGCAATGCCTCCATTGTCTACCAATCAAAATGTCCTTATCACAGCCAGGACCTGATCCTCCAGACTCAGACGGTCACACACCTACGACTACACTGTCTCTCACCTTTGATAGCAGCCTTTAGAAAAATGACAGTTGTCAGACCTCCGAGGCACAGTAAAGTGTGCATCTTTATGTTTGACTGAACAAAAACAACCCTGAAATGTTTGTATTTCTGTGTGCTCCTTTGAGGCTCCCATTCTCCCTTTTCACTCCATACAGCATCATTACCATTTTCTAATCATCACATTGAAGATCTTTTCAAATGAATCATCAGACAGACCCAGTCTCTTCCTCTGAAAGAGAAAATAATACATAATGTGTTTTAAATTTGAGTTGGTTAATTTCTGGATCCAGGAAGTGAATCTAAAAACTTTGTTAAAGAAAAAGATCATCAAATCATCAAATCAGATCATCATATCTGGTATTCAGAGGACTACGTCGGATGAAAAGCTGGTGTCTAGAGGTGGCACCAAAAATTCTTACCACGATTATTAATCAAAAGCAGAGAAGAAATGGGAATGCATGGCATTTTTAGTCAATTTCAACCCTCCAGTGCCTTCTGCAAATGCTTTAGTTTATTCACACAATACTCAATAGAAAGATGCACACTAAATGGATAGAAATAGTACATGAAAGAACTCTGGCAAAGTATCTACAAGCTGCACCCAAGAGAAGTACATTTGTTTTTTTTAACAAAAGTAAATTACTCATTTAAACAACAGAATGAGGAGGCTGACATCAACAAATACACTACTGCAGGGGTTGTGTTAAGCAAAACAATTGTAAGGTTTTGTGAACAGCAAAATAGAACTGAGTTTAATTGTTTTATTTTTCTCCAAACACTAAAACAACACCAACGTATCCTCATACAACAGTTCTTATGATATCTTTCGAAAATGTATGTTTTTTTTCCTGCGATTGTTTAGCAACGAGAGCGATCAGTGCGCCTGTGCAAGCCCCTGCAGTGCAAAACCTAGGCATCAAAACTACTTGGTTAGGTTTAGGAAAACATAGTGGTTTAGGTTAAAATAAGTATGTTTGTTACATAACTGACGTAGTTAAGTACGTAAGTTACCTAACAAAAGTAAAGGAAAATAAGTAGGGCTGTCAATCGATTCGAATATTTAAATCGCGATTAATCGCATGATTGTCCATGATTTAATCTGTACCAAATGTACCTTAAAGAGAGATTTGTCAAGTATTTAATACTCTTATCAACATGGGAGTGGGCAAATATGCTTGCTCTATGCAAATGTATGTTTATTTGTATTACTGGAAATCAATTAACAACACAAAACAATGACAAATATTGTCCAGAAATCCTTACAGGTGCATTTAGCATAAAAAATATGTCCAAATCATAACAAGGCAAACTCAATTGTGTTAATGCGTTAAAGAAATTAGTGCCGTTAAAACTAATTTGTGTTAACGTGTTATTATCGCGTTAACTTTGACAGCCCTGAAAATAGGTCAATGTTGACTCTTGCTTTCACACGGGAAAGGAACAGCGGGCTACTTGGTGAAAGTCTTGTGTTTTGTTTGACTCATCCATCCGCCCTGACCTCTTCAATGTCACCTAACTTCCTTAGAGGCAGCCCTGCATGTCCTGGCTGATGATTACGTGGGTTATATACGAATTGTAGAGAATTACTTTTTCGTAGGTATGAGTACGAACAGTGAATGAGAACAACCTGGACAACACACACACACACACAAGAACCTGATGTTGGAACTGAACTCATCCAAAATGATTGTCTTAGCTTTCAGCAAGAGTCCCAGCTTTGCTCCTTCTCCTCCAGCCAGCACCTCAACCTCCTTCTCACTACTGAAGAAAAAAAAAGACATGACCCAAGTGTGAGAGAGTGGGAGAGCCAGGTAATTAAGGCTGACAAGACGGATCATTTAGGGCTTATAAACCACTCTCTATTGATGCCAGAAAGCTCTCCCACTCCATTTGTGGATTTATCATGAGCATTGCTGGGTTTGTTCCCTCTCCCACCTAAGGGATGGGAAGATGCCCTGAAAAAAATCACAACAAATCAGACAGCCTCATTATTTGCACTAATTACACCGTGTCAAAGGTACAACTGAAACTCAATACACATTCAGCCTTTCCCAAGTCATATTTTTGAAACCTGGTTTTTGCTTAGCATATTGTTGCTAAGCTAGAGAATAATAAGCTTCTTGTAGAGTGAAACATCTCCTTCCTCTTAAGCTCATAAAATCTTTTTTTTTTTAAATACACTGGTTTGGAGCTCAGTATCTTGCACAAGGATACTTCGACATGCAGACTGGAGGAGCCGGGTATTGAACTGCCGATTATCCTTCCGATTAGTGGGCCGAAAAGTGACCATTACACTAAACATGCTCTAACATGCATACACTCTTCTTGTACCTTAAATGACCATGTACATTTGGAGTGAGGTTTGCTTTGCCTCCATGAGATTATTAAAAAGTTGTCATCATCTATGTTACACCTTTTGCATTTACATGCTCTTAGATAATCCACTTATTTACCGCTTTCTGCAGTAACCTGATATCTTAACAACAACAACAAACACATGACTTTTAACCAGGAGACCAGTGTTTAGTTTCGTAAGTTGCGTTAGTGACTATTGTCACGTGTTTTCCGTACCTATATTGCGTTGTTTCCGTACGTATTGTACTTAGTTTACCTACTTTTTTTAAGCCCAACCATGACATTTCTTTCCTAAACCAAACTTAGTGGTTTTGTTGCCTCATCCTAACTGCTGACCTATCCGTAGTTTTGTTGCATGGCCTTAAAATGGCACGAGAAAAGCCTACAATGCGTCCTCATGACACTCGGAATGTCCGTGTAATGTTGTGCTATTTATGCGCCTTCCCATAGGAGATCAGGTTGCACCAATATAGCAACAGTATTGCTACGGTCTGATTAAATATTGCAATAGTTAAATTCACATATGCACAGTAAAGAAAACTGTGTTCTCTTAATACTCTTCATAGTCACTGTAAATACTCGATGAAAAGGAGAAAAGGCTGCAGTATCTTATATCATAATACACTAAATTTAAAATATGCCAGCTTTGCTTCTAAAATAAGATATCTAGTAGGAGAGAAATCTCATAACTGACCATCTGCATGTAAACACGAGTTTTACAGTTTTTGTAGTGCATGTAATTTCTCGTTCTTGTTTTCCTAGTTTCTCACTATAACGTAATTTCCTCTGTGCATGCAAATAGTGTTGCCAACACACAGACTCGTACCCGACACTACTGCTGCTGCCGTGTGCACACCGCAGGTGAGGGACTGGTCTGACACATGGCAATAAGAGGCTGTGCGCCTTCTTCCTCCTTTGGGACCACAACAGCCTCCTTCCATCTACCTCTTCATGTGTTTTCGCATCACTGATCTTCACACATGGCATCATCTTCAAGGCTGACCTACAATAACGCTCCTTCCAATATCTTCTCTGTTTCAGTTCTCCCAGGCAGGCATAGTTCAGGCACTCCCACACAAAGGGATGTCAAGCAGAGCACAGTGTACCAATAGGTTGGTGACAGTGTAGGCAGTAACAGTGAGATACTCCTATGAAATTTCCCTGACAGAGGATCAATTTACGTGACAGTAAAGTGAGGCTGAGGTGAACTATATCAAAACAATAGGATTTTCATGAGTGAAGACTGCAAATCAATTCTGTAGATTTGATACCCCCCCACACGCACACACATAATTTTCTATAAATATCTTTCTCATTTTTAATGTCATCTGGTCATCTCCTGTTGTTCCATGTGCTGCAGGGACAAGAAGTTTTCCCTGATAATAGCTCTTAGTCGATATGCCTGATGCATTTTATGTTACAAACATCAGCGTATGATCCCAAAGTTACAATCACTGGATCGAGGACAGATAAAGCTCCCTGACATTTTGCTGCCAGAATCAATAATTCACCGATAAATGTTAATGAGCTTATCAATTTCTCTCTTATTGCCTCTCTGAATGTCTCTATAGAGTGCTACAGGAATGATGGCATTTTAGCACTTCTGGTTTCCTCGTCTGGAAGTCAATGGGTTTTTTGAATGGGTTTTTAGTTAGATGCCTGAAATTAGGGATGTCACGATGAGGAAATTTTCCCACCGGTTAATAAACTTTGTGACAACACCGGCGTTACCGATTACACCGGACATTTTACAAGAAAAGACAAAGCTCAATTTATGTAGAGCGCTTACTTAGATCTTTACCGTCGGATGGCTGTGTGTCTGGCCTCTCTGGTCAGGCTTTCGCTGGGAGTCTACAGGTTTCCGCCGGGAGCCGCTGCGCCATGCACACTGGATCCTCACGGCGATTGCCTCATTGACGTCATGGTTCCCTTATAGCATTGGGTTTAATTCCAAAGTATTGCCAAATAGGCGCTTTTGCTTTTCGCTTTGACACCAAATCCTCCGCCATCGTCTTGTTTGTCAACTCTCTCTCATCCTGTGTGGGTGTAATCTGACTCCTGCTACTCTGTGTTGAGACTCTGTATGGAACAGACACATTCACTTTTAGATCGTAGCATCCGTCGTCCGACTATGTATTGATAACAAATGGGAAAAATCCCATTGGCTTTTTTGTCGAGGGAACCAGGGTGATGCTAACTTCCTGGTTGGCCTACAAAAATACGTCATCCCTGGAGCGCTCTATACATTATTTTGATATGATTCAGATTGCCAAAACAGCAATTCTTTCTATGATAATTTTTTGGGTTAATGTCTTTTTGATGGAATATTGTTGGACAAAATCCACAGTCCTCCAGTGAAAAATGTGTTCAAACGTTTATCTGAAGCTTTTATGTGGCTTCAGCTGTCCACATTAGACAGATGGGGGAGGAGAGTGTCGACAAAGTGGGGAGGATATCTGAAGGGTGCAAATCAAATGGCGTACAGTTTTGTTTTTAGACTTTATGGTATGCTATTTTAAAAAGTGTCCCCCGAGGACAGGCACTCTTCATCCACTCCAAGTCAAGTCAACTTCCCCTCGCAGTGTGTTATCAGCAGATCAGACCTGCAAGGACAAGCAGTAACAAAGATTATTTGGGGAACTAACAAAGAGCATACAAATAAACACCACTGTCTCTGTCTCTCTGTGTCTCTGCCTCACATCTCCTGGTATGTGACAGGTAGACACGGAGCTCAAACAACCCTCACCCACCTCTCCTTTGAGTTAAGTGAGAAAAGCCAGTGAAGTTATTTTCAGTGGAGTATGCTTTCTTCATGATTACAGGCATACTATCTTTGCATCCAAATACAGCAAAAAATTGAAAGTAAGACATATTTCAAACACATTATTTTTGCTTTTCCGAATATGATATTCAGATTTAGGCACTTCCCTAGCTCAAACACCGCTCTCCTCTCACACTCCCCTGCTGCTCGATTTAGGCAGCTGACCTCTTTTCCATCTGTGTTTGTGCCCCTATAGTTCACTTTAAAATTAAACAGATGTAAAGTCGGATACAAACTATTCATCCGAGTGTGTGCATGTTCAGCCTTTTATGAAGCCTATTCAGTGGCGTTAAATTATAACACAGGGTTAAGTGGTTCCCAAGAGGAAGTAGCAGAACATAACTTCTAACCACTTGGTGGCAAGACATACTTTTTATGTTGTGTTGTGCTTAGCTTCACACTGTGAGAGTTTGCTGCTAATGTACCAAAATACTTATTAAATTATAGGACAAGACAAGCCCAACATATTAACTTTAATTTGCAATAAAGAAAGGACTAGTTAAGGGTCCCTTTACAAAGGACCTCTTACATTTTTATCACAGTTGGTATACCTGCCACAATAACTACTTTTGTTGGATGATATATATTGTCCCAGAAGTAATTGCAATAAATTATATTATTGTCATTTTAAAACCATTTTATGCCACTGATATGATAATATAATAGCATAATAATTAGGGCTGTCAAAGTTAAAGCGATAATAACGCCCAAATTCGTTTTAACGCCAATTGATTTCCAATGATAAATAGATACATACGTTTGCATAAAGCAACTATATTTGCCCACTCCCATATTGTTATGTTAACAAAAGTCACATTGAAGTAAATATTAAATATTTGGCACATGTACTGTATATAGATTCATTCATTCATAATAGGCAATATAATTCCAATCCAATTTCTCATTGGGTAGGGCCTTTGTTAACTAAAAGTGCAAAGTATGAACATATTAGCTACGTTAGATTGCCACCGATTTTAAACAAAGTCGACATACCGTCGGTTCATTCACGTTAATAGGCTCTCCTCTCTCATTCGGCATAAACCCAAAATATTCCCAAACCAGAGCTTTGGAGTGCGGCTTTGAAACCAAGTCCATGTGGATGTATTCTGCCAATCTTTCTGGCTGGTCAGTTGGGAAAAACACCTATTAGCACGACGAGAAACAAATGTGTTTCAGTGTCATTTCTTTCCGATCATTTGGCTTTTAGGCGCTTAGGCGCCCAAGTCTTATAATGGTAGGGAAAACGCTGCTGTCTATTCTGGCATCATGTTGGCTAAAATGTTGACGTCATTCTCACGTAAACAAACATGTATGTTAACACAAAGGGCAATTAGAGCAAAAATGATCAAGGTCGTGTCCATATGTAGCACTATAAGTCGATAATGTAATAAGCATGACAGGCTTAACAATGGGTCAGTGCCTGCTATGGAATGCCTCTATTTGTTGGTTAGCCTTAGAAACCATATCATCCATTAAAACTGCTGTTTTATCTATATGTCAACGAACTGTGCCCAAAGCCCAAGTAGTGTCCTATAGGCTATATGGTAACTCAATCTGTCCAATTTCACACTTCCTTGGGTTGGCTGTGATCATTGGCAGCCTTAAGGACTCCATAAAAGCCCTAAAATGCTGCATATGCTCTTGACAGCTGTTCCTATACATGATGGTGTTGTTTGTGTAGCAGACAGTAACCAAAATTAAATTGAATCCTGTATGATGAAGAGAAAAAAGTGAAAGAAAAGGACTTTTGTGTTGGAGAAGGTGGTGAGCATGAAGGTAAAGCTCTTAAAGATAGGTTGAAGGGCTGCTACTTTTTTGTGGAAAGGAGTCAGCGGAGGCGGTTTGGGCATCTGATTAGGATGCCTCCTGCGTGCCTCTCTGTGGAAGTGTTTCGATTAACTGGGAGGAGACCAGTGGGCTGACCCAGAACACACTGAAGGGATTACATATCCCGTCTGGACATTGAACGCCTCATGATCCCCAAAAAGAAGTGGAGGATGTAGCGAGGGACAAGGGCGTATATCGGCTACATTGCTTAACCTGCTGCCATGGCGACCTAGACCATGATAAATGGTGGAAAGTGGATAGATGGACATCGGTGGTTAAGTATTTGTCAGTTTAGCATGGTATAATTTCATTCCGCATCTGTTGCCCAATTGACTCAAGGTGATTGATCAAACATCAATTATTCATTGACTTTCCTTCAAAGGACACTGCTGATCTTTTTACTTTCAGGGAGGCAGCAAGGTTATGGCAACATTTATATTAGGATAAGCTGGAAACTACATTTATTTTACCTAGGCTTGGGCGGTATTACGCAGGGTCGTCATGATTCGCCAAATCCACGATTCGATTCGACTTCGATTTTAATGTCACAATTTGATTTTCAATTTAAACATGCCATTGTTAGACTATTGAGTCTTGATTTGTAAAGATCAACAGATCATTGGTTTTATGCCCTGACAACTGTTGTTTACACTTTCATATTCTTTAAAATGAGAGGCTATCAAGTAACCATATGGCCTTAGTGTGGTCAATTGGGGAACAACCTGTTAAACAACAAAAAAGAAGCTCCACTAGATGGCAGGAGGGTACTTTACAACAACAGCTTCTCAGAGTTTCTCCTAGTTTGAATGCACCAGGAAGTCCCCGTCGCCAAACGGCTCGATGAGCGTGGATTTCTTTGGTTGCTGCAGTCTCTAAATATTGTGCAGCCTACTAACTGTAATTTTTCTGTCAACGACACGTTCGTTGTTTATTCACGGGGAAGGCAAAATGACGTCACACCGGTGACTTCAGAGAAGCAGGAGGATTTTCCAGTTCTGTTGTTTCTCCGTCATCTCCGACTTTGGCAATAGCCATGGTGTCTCCAATAAGTGCAACTGCAGGCTACCGGTAAGATACGCTGTGTCGTCTTTGAAGCATTGTTGCTTTTTTTACCTTCGGACGCACACAAGTAGGAGGTAGGGATGTGCATTCCAAGCAAAAATACTATTCGAAAATCACTGTGAATTAGTCAATTTATTTTTCAAAAAATTGCCGCATAACCCCCCCCCCACCGCAACTACACAACATAAACACATACAATAATATACACGGCAATGACTGGTTCAGACTGCGTGATATTTTTGTCAGTTACGATGGTCACTATGTCACATCAGGTAATTGAGTCATAAATTCATGTCCTGACTTAGCCGTGAGACAGGACTCGTCCATCCCGACCAGTCATCGCTGGACGTCTCTCACAACATGCGTGATGTCATCAGGAAGGAAGCTTTATACTAATGGCAGTAGCCGACTCACCGGGTTGTAGAAATTCCTCTGCTATTTCATGCCAGCTTTTTCTGTTTTCGCTCTGTCGTGGTAATCCCTCCAGGAAACATCAAAAAGGCTGGGGTGTTGTTGCGCTACATATTTCTCTTCCATTTCACATTTCCACCTCACAAAACCAACATCATTCTTCTTTCGCTTCCTCATTGTTTACAGTTGAGTTAAAAAGACTGATTGTGGCGCACAACACTCATTGTTGTTCCCGATCTGAGCTGACACCCTACGACGGTCGTGTCGCCATGTATACTCAAGCTGATATCGTATAGTCTGAACCAGCCATAATAAAGCTCATTGCTAAACAACCAACAAAAGCACAGATAGTTATGTATTGATGCTTGTTTAAGTGTCTCTTTTGTTTTTTGAAATGTTTAAAATGGGCTGGAGTAGAACAAATCAACAAATCTGCTGATCTGAGCTGAGGGCACTGCCGTGTGTGTGTGTGTGTGTGTGTGTGTGTGTGTGTGTGTGTGTGTGTGTGTGTGTGTGTGTGTGTGTGTGTGTGTGTGTGTGTGTGTGTGTGTATAAGTGTGTGGATTCTTTCAGTTGAATCAGTTGAAATCCCTCTTTGTACTGGACAGCGTCAGTGATGAAGGGTGCAGACATTATTCCCCTTGGGTTGTTAGGCTAAGAAGTGGCCTAGCTGAGATGACAGGAAGTGGACAGAGCTATAGCTCAGTGCTGACTGGCTAGCCGGTTGACTGATTAAAAAAATGTGCTGAGTTTATGTTTTTGGAGGTGAGAAGTCCGCTGTACTCGGGGGGATCTAGTGTGGTCTCAGTGAATCTGACTGACCAAGACTTAAAGACAAACTTACAAAGTGTGTTCATTTTTGTTTAACTGGCTTTGTTCTATATAAGAATTTATTTCTGCTATTGTTTTATAAGTTTTTCTCCCAGTTACTCTTCCCCAGTGTAATTTTTCCCAACCATTTCAGTGTGGTAGATATTATGTTATTATAATACTATATGGGAATAATATATAGGGCAGACGTAAAAGTATATCTGCTTATATTTTCTTTCTAACAAACACGTTTACCTGTTGAGACTGTCTTTGTACACTTGTATTGAGACAGAGCAGGAGTATGAGCAGAATTTTAAGTGATGTCATTGTGTTTTTTGATTTTTAATTAAAATGACTTGCTATTTATGTATTCATTTACAACATAACTTTACATTTTTTAATTTACTTGGGATGTGCCAATATGCTGGAACAATAGTAAATCGTTGATTCACTTTCTTGTGGACACTTTCATTTTGCATTTATACTTTTTCAATGATTAATTAATTATTCATCATCGGTCGACAGCCAAAAAAAGAATATCATTCAAAATTTGCATTCATAATTCTGCTGTGAAATGGCCCATGGAAAACCTTTAATTAAAGAAAAGGTATTGCTGATTTGTCAAGACTTTCATTGCTATAGCAGTTACCATAGAAATAGAAAGAAATGTCTTGAATGCTTTAGAGAGATCCATGGAAAGATGACAGTTCAATAGTTTCAGCAAGTGCCCCAAAACGATTGTTCCCGATCCAACAAATTGTTTATTATTCTTCACAAAGTACTTAGTTTAACCACAACCATGATCTTCACATCTTTTCCTACACCGAACCAAGTCGTTTTTGTGCCTAAGCCTAACCAAACCTTAACCACATCATACAAATATTCAACTGTGATTTGTAACGGTTTTGGAAAATGCAGACAAATGATGTTGTCCTTCCAATAGATAACATGACGCACCAGATGGTTTGTTACACAGAACCATCTGAGAAGCCGTCATTGGAAACTTGACATTGGAAAAGGGCAGACACTTTCAAAAAATACTTGGCAGGTGATTGGATGAACCGCCTTGTCTATCACCAACTAGCACAGGCTAACAGGAAAAGAGTCGGGAGAAGAGCAAAAGCATCTTTTCCATCGAGAAAAGCCTTTACTGGCATTCTTTGCTCTTCTTTCAATGAAAAAAATACTCTCCAGTTCTGATACAACTGATTCTAGTGCAGCATCTACGCTAACCTCTTTAGGAGCCGCCATTTGAACGAACAGTTGCCTTTCCGTGTCGTCACACACACCTAAAGCACACTCGTAACTTCCAGTAGCTCCTCACAGGACGCTGATTGACGAGATGGATTCTCGTGTGATTTTGTGATATCACAAGAATCCAGCTGCGAGTTGAGTTTATAGTGGCGTTAGATCAGAAAAAGCTTCTGCGCAATGTTCTAGACACTTTAATCTGGAGGATTTGTTGACCAAAGAAACAAAATACATGTGTTATGGGTGCTGGGAAAAGGTGATCTTCCTGGATGAACCTACTCTGCAACTTCATAACTAACTTGAGAAAAGAAAGTTCAGCTGTTTCATACATTTATTTTGAGGTGAGAGGTCTGTCAGCAGCAAGAAAAGCAAACATATCTATCTTAGCAAAGCACCAAATTGGATAGGACCATGCCAAGTCTGTCTCGGGCAGCGTGCCAACAGAGAGCAGAGACGGGGCTTTGGGGCTGAAGCAATACAAATAAATATGACAACGATGGAAAACGTGGCTTAATATAAACATTCAAATTATATTTTAGAGTGAGGCGAGAAAGATGCAGTAAGCAGAACGATTGGTACACTATATAGAAAAAGAGGACAAGTATAAAAACGTAATGTTTGCTCTTTCTTTGTCTAGCATGTTTTAAAACTACAAAATGTAACACCTCTAAGCTGTGGAAGTCTAACAGCCTCTATTTTTTACATTGTTCTGTGCTCTCGCAGGTGAATTCTCAAAGAATAAATTGCGGTCACTGATAGCACCATGAATTTAGCATCACTTGCAACCGCTCTGCAGCGTGCATTACAGCGCAAACATGCCCATAAAGCTTTGTGACTACTGTAATTTACCTTTTTTGCATCTGATTGCAATTATACATGTGACAAAGTATTAATGTTGCCTTTGCGCCAAGAATAGGCAGAACAATGGCAGAGAGAAAAATTAAATTTTCAGACCGCAAGCTACAGGTCCTGAGCGACGAGGTGCAGAGGTATTCCTCAAAATTTTGGGATTTTATATGCCATGATCACTGGAAAGTATGGGCGCAACATCCCTAATATATACGCTTCAGTTACCACCAACTCTCTGAAGACGCTAATAATTTCACTGCAACTGTGTGTGGCTATTAGTGCTAGGCATGCATTGATCCGACTTTTTCAGTCCCGATACCGATAGTGATACCTGGGCTTTGGGTATCGCCCAATACCAAATACTGATCCGATACTGGGATCATTCCCTTGTATGTAAAGAAACATCAAGCTTGATTTAAACATTGCTTTAACAAACAACTTTGTAAAACCTAATGTAACAAAAAATACATAGATATACATTTTGTGAATTGTTATTTATAATTAGAATAATAAATTGTATACCACCATCTTGGTAAAAAAAAAACAGGAATTCAATTTCAAGTGTGAAACCTTTTATTCAGCAACAAATTAGTCAAAACTTAAACAGGAATATAAATTCCAGTCTATAACGTGTATAGTATACGAATTGAATTTAATAGATTGGCCCCATTGTCACTGATATCTGATCCGCTATAGGTATCAGTGCATCCTTAATTACTGCAGCGCTGATCTTTGTAAACTGCATAGAAAGGGGGCCAAATGTATGCATATTACATAATTTAAATATGTGCAAATAGCACAGGAGCACTGAGACGCTAGTTGCTTGGCAGCACAGTTCTTGGCGCATTTCACCCTTTGCCGGTGCTTTGAGATTACACGGTCTGTTTTGTGCAGGTTTAGCTGCCGAAAAAGCTGCGCAATCCTTTTGTCAATTCGCCCCTCAGTGTGGTCTCAATGTTCCTGTTTCCATCTCTCTCAATTCTCTCTCTTCCCCACACACACACACACACACACACACACACACACACACACACACACACACACACACACACACACACACACACAGTATTTTGGGAAGACGTCCAGCTGCCATGGTGAGAGTGACTAATGACCCCTTTCACAGCACAAACACCACATAATCAGAGATGCTGAGGATCTGTGTCTGCCCGCTGTCCTGTCTGAGTAATTACGCCAGGGACTCAATTAATCTACCACCCAACAATCAACCCAGCTGTACGTACTTGTTGCCCACTGCAGTGTCCCAGTATCTTGGTTCAGAAATGATTGTGTCACATTTTCTGTTGTAATCCTGTGCTGTTTTATGATGCAGTGAAATTGGGTCAATAAAACCTTTTAATTTGGAGATTTCATTTCAGAACGATTTGTAGCAACTCTTTAACTAAAGCCACGTGAGCTCTGCAGGTGAACAAACACTAACAGAGCTTGGTTTTATAGGTCTTTGGCTGAACACCTAATGAAGTTTTCAAAAATCCAAATGTTAGACTTCATTTAGCTCCAAAACAGGGGTGTAACGATACATTTTTACAACGATACAAGACGGGAACGTTCCTAGATTTACCTGGGTGTCAGTGTTAACATGGCGTTTCAGTAGGTGCGTGGAAAGATTGGTAGTGTTGCCATTGTATTCTATCTGGCCATTGCATATTCTGCAAACAGCATGCAATTTATCAAGGACGTCTCCCTTTTTGCAAAAGCCCAAATATTTCCATACGGTGGACCTCAAACACAGCTTGGAAATCTCTTGCTCCTTTGGCTCTTCCTCGCGATCAACCATGGTTCGTTTTGTCGTTGTCTTTCTGAGATTGACGCTGCTGGCGCATATCGATGACGTCATACAGCATTTCTTCACTATTAAAAGTGCAAATTCTTAGTATCGATACAATAGATTATTTACCTTGCAAATTGATTTTAGATCGACATACGTCCCCTATGAAGGACAACTTGCCGCGTACCTATCGACGTAGTTGGATGGTAGGAATATAAATCGATACATCGATGTAGTAGATGAATTGTTATACACTCCTACTCCAAAACCATTAAATGCTCAAGATGTAGTTTTCACTCTACAGGTGAACAAACTTTCTCACAGCAATGCAGTTAAATGGATTTGTCTCTAGATTGTTATGGGGCCATTAGTTCATACTTGAGAAGGAGATTCACGGCGGGTACTTTGGCCTTTTTGGCACCTTTTTGATAGGCAGTAAAATTTTCCAGAGAGTGAAATCAAACAAAAGTGTTCTGTGGACATGTAGCATCTTACGTCAGCAATATTTTCCCCCAGTGAATTTATTTTCCCAACATATTTATGATAATTTGTTGCTTATTATTTATTATTCAATTAGAGCACTTTATTATTTATATTATATAGTTTTCCTCCTCCTTGAATTCATTCCTCCAGTTCAATGGCTCAGAGAGGAGTCCAAATGCACAGTATAGCTTTATATTAGTGCCTCCACAAATCTACCGTTGTGTTTGACAGGAATGAAAGATATTTGAATATATATTAAGTCAGTGACTCAACTGGGGCCAGCTGCCTCCATAAAATTCAGTACATGGTTAAAAAATGCCCCATAAGTGAAAATTACTTCCATTTTATTTATTTATTTTTAAAATGACAAATAATTGTGAGCAAGGCAGTCCACTCTTGAACTTTAAGAGCAGTATACACAACAAATTAAATTCAAAGGTCTACTTCATTAGCTTATGGAGCCTACAACTATGGCTGACTCCAATCATTTTATTTTTATTATTTATTGTTCTTTTCTTGAATAAATCAATTTATAATCAGAAGATGATCCCATCACCATTTCCTAAAGCCCAGAGTGACTTTGTATTGTTTTATCCAACCTAGAAAACCCAAAGATTCTCTACTACTATTGACTAACCACTTACTATCACACAAAAAACAAAGAATAAACAAATCTTTGAATTCAAGAGGCTGGAAGTAGCCTTTTCTTCTGATCCACAGAAGGGTGCACAACTGATAAAGTAAAAAAAAAAAAAAAAAAAAAAAAAAAAATGGTTTGGATGGCATTGTTCCCAATTAACATAATGTATGTGAATTGAAATGTTAGTTAAGTGTTTATTTAAGACCATAATGCTTTGTAAAATAATGAAAATAATTATTAAAAAATATTATTAATAATACAAATATTATTGCATTGCATATTATAAAACAGTAGAATTGAAGAAAACACAATAACCAATTATTTTGGAACAATGTCCATACATTGTTCCACTAAGTAGGAATGAGTAATATTTTTCGTCCATATGCTGAGAGAATATATAAATGTACAGGGAGGAAAAGTAACATGTATAAAATAAAAATAAATAAATAAAACATTTATAAAATATAAGTAAAGAGAAACAAAATAAATAGTGATAATAAATCACAATGAAAAATAAATAAACAAGTACCAACAAAACTGAATAGAAGAATAAAAAATAAAAATCCCCAAGTTGTTACATATTCATTTAGTTCACATCGATTGAGAAAAATGAAGTTATCTGGGACAACTTAGGTAAGAATACATCTGTCCTTAGTTGTAACCTTGCAGTGATGTTTCCCATGTAGTAAACCTCTTTAACCTTCTCCCTTCATTGTGCTACTGAGGGGGGCTGCGGCCTCAACCAGGAGACTTTAATTATCTTCTCAGCAATTAAAAGTAGGACTCTGAGTAGTAATATCCGTTTGTTTTTATAACCCATTATCATTCACATATCTTGAGGTCAGAAGTCAAGGGACCCATTTGAAAATGGCCATGCCAGTTTTTCCTCGCCAAAATTTAGCGTGAATTTAGAGTGTTATTTAATCTCCTTCTTGACAAGTTAGTATGACATGGGGAATGTCAGAATCTTCGTGAAAACTACACAAGTGGGCTTGAGGCCCATCGTCATTTGATGCTGGTATTTCAAGTTGCATTATGTGTGTGAAAAGACTCAGTGATGTCATAGTGTTGACTTACTTTGTAATCTTCGAAATGTGGCACACTAGCACACTAAAATAAATTGCAATTAGAGCAATTATTGCCTCTCCTTAAATCGTATTTTTAAGATGGGTGTATCATCCATTTTATAAATAATTCGTTAGATAAACTACTTTGAGTCGTAGTGCTAGAGAATAGGCACTCTCCTTGCACTCGATGAGACAATTTAGAGTATAATTCAGGGTCTGGGGTTTAAAAACTCCTGCAGCAAAAAGCCCATTTTCGAGGAATCATACATCTTTTATAGTCCATCAGATGGATTACAGCTCCATTCACACCTGGCTTTTCATGCGACAGGTATTTATCTAGATTGTCCCCAGATGTGGTCGATCTACATTACTATATTGGTTGTGAAGAATTTTTCTTCGGTAGCCAAATGGTAATCAAATCACCCTTTCTCCATGCTTTCCAGTATGCAGATTGCTTTGGCCTGGACAGCACTGGCTGCCCACCAGTCTCATCCAGAACAGGAAATTACAGTAGCACAGCCGCCCGAGGAAGGTGATTAAGAGGGTATATGAGTTGAGAACATGGAGTACTTGCTCATTTAGTCAGCAGTGATTTAAAAATTAAACAAAAGATCAATACCCAGTGGGTGCGTTTCCTGCTAAGGTGGAGGTAAAATGCTTCTACCTCTAACAATATCAAATAATTTATTGTTTTATGTCTGTGCAGTTGCCCATTAAAATACAGTTAGTTTCCATTTCCCCACAAAATTTGCATATATTTTTCTTTCAACCATATTAGGACAGAACATACACTGTGTCCAGTGCCAGAGGGACTGGACACAGCATCATATTTATCTACTATTTTGTCTGCAAATCAATTTGGAAATACGAACAATAAACAAACTTTCCCAGCGGGCATGTGGTGCAGGAGGGCTCGCGCTGTGTGTCCACATTGATTTGTTGTCGATCACGCTGCAGGATGATGATGGTGAGATAGAGGTCAGCACTGAAACAGAAATTACACATGCTGTTAAAATCTTTAATGTGAAAAGTGGACAGTCGAGTTAGCATTAGCATTCCTAATAGTGGCTGGAGACACACAAATGTCTAGTCAACATGATATTTAATGCAAACGTCCAAAAGCCCAGGGCATAGTAAAATATTACCGGTGCTCGGCCTCCAGTAAATGAGGTCCCCCTTGTGACATGCTGTCAGTCTATTCAGCAAAAAGTATTAATCTAGCAGCGGTACTACAGTACATTGCTCTGGGTTCCCTTCCTGCTTGAACTTTTTCCTTTACCTGTTTTCAATTTTTGTAATGGAAATGTGTTTGTTTGCACCACCGACATTTTTCCCTGGAATACATGTGACTGTATTTTAAATTAGTTTAACAGCCCCGAGGTGTCTGATGATATACATACTAATATACATAGTGCAAGGTTCCTCCCCGTCACTGTGAGAATTACTTTAAGCAACAACACAGTCATAACAGCCAGATGAAAGACAAAAAATTGTGAAAAAGGCTTGTCAAAAACACTAAACACTTAACAGTTTATGAATGAAATACACATTGGCGATTGCAAGTGAACTTGCCACTTAAACTTAATTGTCCCCTAAAACATAATTCTATACAGATTAACACCACACACTGTGAATGCAGTCCTAGTAGTGTGAAGCTTGATTGTTTTTAGGGATGCACCGATACCGGATCGGATATCAGGCCGATACTGACTGGCTGGATCGGGTATCGGTGACAATAGTGCCAATCTATTCAATTCTATTCTATGTTTATATACATGGCAGCCATGCTGAGATCAGTTGATGGAAATACCAAGAACTGCCCACTAGCCACAGCAAACTTTCTCATTTACAGCTAAACAGTTTATCAAAACATTTTATGTGAGAAATAGGCATTACAGTAACAGAATATTGACTCATATTTGAACAGCGCTGCCTAGTTTGACCGTTTGATCGGAGTGTGCGAGTGCTTGACAGCTGCCTCCGTTGAATGAACAGCCAATGGTAAATGGACTTGCATTTATACAGTGCTTTTCTAGTCTTCCAGCCACTCAAAACGCTTTACACTACATGTCAGTATTCACCCATTCACACACTGGGAGCAATTTGGGGTTAAGTGTCTTGCTCAAGGACACATCGACATGTGACCTGTAGCAGCCGGGGATTGAACCCCTGACCTTGAGGTGGACAACCTGCTCTACCCTCTGAGCCACAGCTCTGAAATGACCTGTGATTGGCCAAAGTGTCCCATCATGGGCTAGATTTTTTGAAGTCTGAAAACAGAGCCATGAGGAGGTGCAGAAGTCTAGTTTTCTCTCAGAACACTTGAATTACAATATGCCGAAAGGTTATTATGGAATTTCTGCCGAATGATGCCAAAAACTGCAGGTTTAACCAATAGAATTACGGAACAAAATGATTGTCATTTATAAAGCTATGATCATGTTAATTAATATAAAAGAAAACTATTTTATTGGATGTCTCAACTGAAAACGGAGGGGAAAAAAGACAGAATTTATTTTTAGAACATTTTAATTGAATCTTTGTTAACTTCAGCTAACCTTGCTAGTTTTGCTGGTATCAACATTTCGCACAGTTGTTTTAAAAACACCACACACCGGTGAGGTCACATTTGAACTGCAATACAATTGAAAGTCTCAGAAATATCAATACGGCCCCACATACCTGCCATGGCTTCTGCAATATTAAACTCTGGGAGACACAAGTGTGTTTGTGTCTCGCAGACGGACAACTAAGCTTGTTTTCTGGTCATGGGTTTTGTTTTGTTTTGGGGAGCAGATGCGTATTGTTGAGAGGTGCAGATTGGATGGTGTCAGGTGAGGGGGTGGATGGATTAACAACTTCAGAGCACTTGGTGCTGCCTTGACACTTCACCAGCTGGTGAATAGACGTTGTTGGAGGTCTCCATCCCCCTACTGTGCTGAGTTGTTAGTGCACACACAGGGAATGGCTTGTGGACCAGAAGGATCAGCTCCCTGACATGACCCTGGGCGAGCTCAGTGTCTTCATCCTGTTATATGATTGTATGCAGGTTGGCTGTTGCCTTCAGTGCAGGGGAATATCCTCCCCCACAAAGACATGCAGAAGTGGTTCAAGGTCTGCAGCAGCAGGGAGAGGGCTGTCTTCTGGGAGATGCTGTTCGCCTGTCTGAAGAGCCCTTCCAGATGGTGAAGCTGTGAGTGTAACTCAATCACTGTTCCTCCCTTAAGCACCAAGCTAGAAGAGCTATCTGGCATCCTCTGCAGCCACAGGGGTCAATGAATACCACTCAGTAGCTGGAGGCACAGATAACGGATACTTGGATTTGTTCGTCCTGTATTTAACAATGCTTTTTTTTTAGGGATGTCTCAATGAAGTTTATTCCTCTCTTTCTGAGTATTTGCAGTTGCTGGCTCCCAATTCAATATTAATGTTTCCCTTAACCAACCCAGTCTCCTGGAAATAACATTTATTACATATAAATTGCAACATCAAATATATTTTGCAGAAAATGTCACCCAGGTTATTTTTTTTTTATTAACATAATGAGGAAATGTTCTTAATTAACAGCAAGTGGCAAAATATTGATACTGTACGCATAAGTAAAATGTTAATTGACAACATATTCTATTTGTTTTCTGACAAAATACCGTACACTTGCTAGTCTGATCCGGATAAGATCAGTTTAACAGCTGAAGAGTTGTTATTTATCTATATTTAGATTGTTTTTTATTAGTATAATGTTGTATAGTGTTTTTCTATGGAGAGAGTAATGTCAGTGTAGTTCTGCTATGGCAGTCCAGGAAGGTTTGGGCAGTATTTGAACAGCCTCTCTTTATCTCCAGCATGAACAGTGTAAGGAAGGTCAAATGCACGTTTAAGCTAACAGCAGCTCTTTAGAGAGGTGGTGCACCTGAAAAATGTCACTGAAATACAGCAGTGTATTGAAAATATCAATGCTTATGCACTTGATAAAGAATAGGGCAAATGTGTTTCGTTAAAGCAAAAAAAAATCTATTGAATGGTATATGCAAGGAATTTGTTGTACTCACTTGTGCTTTGAAACACACACACGGACACAACAAATTCCTTCAGGGAAGGATAAGCTTTGTTTAGCAATAGTTCAGTGAAACTAGTTGTGTTTGGATTTCCATGAGCTCACAAATGGATACAAGAGACTTGGATAATGTTGCACAGGAACTTTCAGAACGTTTTTTGGACGTTTTACAACCTGCTTTGATTTCGTCCAGCTTCCGTCAAAGTCTGTTTGCACTGGCATGCTTTCATTTTTCAGGCACTCTGCTCTCCTTCATGTCATTCGATTGAAAACTTTGTCTAGGACCATAAAGAGCCTGGGGATGTGAGTACTATATACAATTTATATTGTTTGTGGGTGAATTATTCCTTTTAAGTTGGGTTCATATTTACCGCCAGGGGTTTACAGGACAATGTTTTGATTTATAATTCCGTGTTGGATTTAGTCCCGTCGGTAACACTCTTGCAACACTAGTACATGATCCGGCTGTATCACTGGTCTAATTATATTCCTCACAGTAACTGTGTTTATGTTCTTTCATTCATTGTGATAGAAAACGGGGGCCATGGTAAGCAGAACGTTTGCAGTAGAAATGTCTTTGCTAATGTGTTACTTGAAAGGAAAAGATAAGATACTCATTTCAACTTGCTTCATGTCTTCACTCTCAACAATCTACTGGCTTCAGGAACTTGTAGGAGAAGATACCAGCAGCCCATCCTGACCAATCGTAGTTCTTGCTGTGTCTCTGTAGCCATGGGGAGCCCTGATGTGTTGTTAAGGGCAGGGCAGCTGCACAGCTTATGACTTAGCTACAGAGTCTATGTAGGTTATGTATCCCCTTGATGCATAAGTATAAATTAAGCTTTACATTTGTTTTCTTCAAGGCATACAGTATTTGCTGTTGCAATTTAGTTGGAATAAATGTAATTTCTAGGAGACAGGATATACAAGGTGCTAAATGCAAGATTAAAAAAACAACGGCAACAGTGCTGACAGAGATAACAGTGTGAACCTGAGGAGGGTAGGTGCTATGCTTCTGCAACGACACCATCGTTCAGGACGCCGTTATCAGCTGTGACCGCAGTATGAGCGCATTGCAGATGTCAACAAAGCACATAGAAGCTCGAAATTACAACACAAACAGAAGGAGAGCGACTTCATTCTCAGGTAGATATTTCTCCTTCTAGCAAATAGCTGTTGCTGTATGATGCTATATTAATGCAACATTAATATTGAATAGGGACTCTGCATCTGTACATACTCAATATGATATGACTGAGAAAGAAAAGAAAAAAACTTATAAAAACACAAAATGTATTTGTTGTTGCACATTAGTTGTATGTAAATATAATATCTAAGAGACAGCATTGTTTAAAACTCCTATTTCATCTTGTAACAGCAAAGTATAATTTAACCTCCTTAAAATTGCACTTTAACACTAAATAACCAGGACAGTGGCAAGGCAGTTTCTTGTGATGCTCCATCATAAAACACAATTAAGAACTCCTGTTCTTTTGTGTGTGTGTGTTGCAGCTTGCTTTAGACAGGACCGCACTACTACCTTGTACTGATTTGTTCTTCCTGTGATTAGTACAGTAGGGGGGATATTTAATTCCCTCGCCTTAATTGTGATTTCTGTATTCAGTCAAGACAGGAAATCATGAGTCAGACGTGCACTAAACTAATCAGTTGAGTGAAAAGGGTGGGGTATTTGAAGAAATAAAAAAGAATCAATGTTGTGCTAGAAAATGAGATTCTTCTGAAAGCTTCGGAGAGTTGGGCTTAACCCAAATCATGAATCACCGGTTTAATTAAGCTCTCAGTGAATGAATTTATTTGCACAAAAATAAATCATTTCCTCTATTGAGATGAAGATGGCCAGATGAAAAAGCAATCTCTTGTATTTCAGTGCGGTTTGCATTTGCATGGAAGGGCCTAAATTGGTATTCATTTCAGATCTATGTGAGACACCAAAACAGGCTGCAGCTTTGCACTTTTGTCACTGTCTCATTAGTGAGTCATTTTCACTTCCTCTGTGGCTTGCACCTTAAACTGACATCATATAAGCTCAAGTGGAGGTTTATCATTTGCAAACAAGTGGTATGTGTTCTCAGAATTCAAATTCGTTGATTTATTTTATTTACAAAATGTCAGTAAAGTTACAAAAGGCTGCTTCTAAAATGTGTGTTTAACAGAAGTTCTGCACTTTATATTGGTTTTCTGCTGAACTCTCTTCTCTGTTTGTATAGTTTGGCCTGTTTGCTTTAATGTACAATAATTCACTTTTATGGCATCATTGTTTTCAAACATCACATAAAGAGGAATGAGGAAAATAACAACTCATATAATTACATGATGCAACCACATATCAGCAAGTACCATAGGCATGTTGACGACAGTATGTTGAAATGACTCATGAAATGACTCACGGCAGATCAACAGTTTGGTATAGTGGGATTAGTGGGTGTTTTAGAGAAATTGCAAGTACAGTCTTCATGTTTTGATTTCGTAGTCTTCATCAGTGAAACTGTTTTGGTTGCATCTATTTTTTTTTGACTATATACAGTATATCATACTTTTTTTTTTTCAAAGATGATTTTCTTTTGGCTTTTTCAACTCCTTTATTGATAGTTAGAGTGAGATAGTTATGAAAGCGAGAGAGAGAGAGAGAGGTTGACATGCAGCAAAGAGCCACAGCCATAGCTGCAGAACTTATATATATCATACTTTAATGGTACTGTATTATCACAATATTGAGATATGATAGCTCACCATTTCATCATAGATATATCCAGTAATTGTATATATGTACTGCATTTTAGTTTGAGTTAATTGAGTTAATTTGAGTTAATTTGCAAAAAAAACAGATCAAAGCCATTCTTATACACCAACACTATTTATATTCCTTTGAGTGCTCAATAAAAAAACATGATTCATGAAAAAAAGAGATCACTTCTCAAAATAACCCAACACTGGATTAATTGTTATTCTCTAAATTGCACACAAAAATATAATTTAGAAAAATATAAAACAGAGATATCTTTTTTCATAAATCAACCCTAAATTTGTTTGTTTGAAATCATAACCAGGTTGTGGTTGCTTAGAAACAGCTAGGCAGAAGATGGTGATGTTTCTCTCTCTAATCAATTGAATTTTAAGCAAAGTTATTCTTTTAAAAAAAAAAAAAACTCATGAAATTTGTTTTGTTCCAAATATGTCAATCACTTCAATATGTATTTTTTATTCAAATAGAAACTTGACATGATGACAAAAATGTCTTAATAGTACAATTTAAGTTTAATATAACGCTAAAATATATCTTAGGGGAATTTGTCATTTTTTTATATATTTTTATTTTTATTTCACACATTTTGACAGTGTAAAGTACAAAAAGAAGCTGCTGCTCATTTTCTTCAGTTTTCAGCTTTTTTAGGGTTAAAGAATAAGTCTGGTGATATTCTAAATGTTTTCCTATTGTCAATAATCAAAATTAAAAGGCCCAAAACAACAAGCTTACTCCTCGAGGGTTCTCAAAATTGGCCATAAATGAGGTTTGAACATTCCTTCTAGAAAAACGCTCTGGATTGAACTATTCAAAATCTACTTTTTGCACATTATGTCCATGACACCGAGTCCTAACTGACCGCGAGCGACGTACAGTAGCACTGCCCAGCGTGGTGCACCGTTTCAGCTGAACTTTTGTCGGATGCCCTGTTTCTATTTATTCCTGTTCCTCTCTTTGAAAGCCTGAAATGGATGAGGAACGGTTGATTTATGAAGTTGAAATGAGGAGTTATCTAAACGATACCTCCTCATGTCACTACAAAAACTTAAATAAGGTGACAGCTAACTGGAGGGAGATTGCCTGAAAGTTTTCTACTTGCTGTTGGCTATATTATAAGTAATTTCCAGTAAATATCACAATATAAAACGTTATTTTTCTGTTTAAAAAGTACAAATATCGGAAGATGGCAAGTACTCACCCACCTTTTAATTGGTTACGTCTTTAGTCTGATCTCAAGCGCACAGCTGATGGTTTGTTTACATGATGTAACGTAACGCTTAACGTTCAGCTTGACCTAACATTATATTTCATTTTCAATTCATGAAAGTATCGTTGTGTGTCTCGCGTCATGTGGTGCATTCAGTGCACGCAAGGAAGACAGCTGTGGTATTGCTGCTTTTTTTCACAATCAGATATTCATTTTCATAATTGAATCTGTGTTTTTGTGTCTATTTGATTATATATTCAAATTAACAATATTTTTTTAAACAGCCCTACTCCTCAGAGCCATTGTCTAAAAATTATATTAAAAAAACATAACATAAACAAGCCTAAATGAGCCCCGCTGGGGGACATGTTCATTTCAACAATGATAATGGGCATTGTAGTTTATTTTGGTTTAATCCCATTGCTGCTGTCAATACTCAAACACAGCTAACAATCCACAGCTGAAAATATTTTCAAACAAATATATTGTAAATTTCCTCCTGATTCAGTGTACATAGTCCTCGTCCTTCGTAATCACATATTGGATGAAAAACATTGGATTTGTTTTTGTACAAATGAGTTTAAATTGCCAGCAAGGTCAGGCTGACATTGTACACTGCAGAGGGCATGACACAAAAGCTCTACTGTAGGAATAAATGAATAATACTAAAATTGTGTGCAACAAAACCAGGCAGCTATTAAACTAAATGTGTTGTAACACTAAAGGAGCACCGTGGTTAGCCCTTCACAGCTACATTCTTGTTAGACCACTCAGAGACTTTTCCATGAAAGTGCAACAATATCCGTCTGCTCATCAGGTGGTCAGATTCATGAAGCTACCTTTTCTAATCAGCCTCTGCCCACTGTGGCTTCTCCAAAGACACTGAAGGCAATTAGTTTCAAAAGCATTACTTGACATTTAACTCTGCACTCCCCCCCCGCCCCCCACCCTTTTCCATGAGCCAGTGAATTGCTGACATTTGGAGCAGACTCAGGTGGCTGAAGACTGTAATTTTACTCAAACTGAGCTTGCATCAAGGGCCCAAACCTTGGCGCCAACTCACGCTACACTAGCTACAGAGCTACTAGAGTCCAAATGCAATTACTGGGCTGAACTGAGGAAGTAAAAGTCCAACCATCAAAATAAATGAGACAAAGCACTTACACTGGAAAGGTGCACAGCCTACAAGTATGGCTCTTTTCTGTAGACCGGGGGTGGGTAGTCGTGTCATGCTGTGTGGGTATGATATGCATTTCAGCTCCACCCTCCGAGCTGGGGTTAACCATGCTGACCTGCAGTATTACGGTCCTGTCTGGAAGCTGAACCATATTGCAGTGTAATACAAGAGGGACGGATGAATATGGAAGGTCTACTAAATATGCGTTAAACCCACGTTTAACCCAACTTTTTACCAGTGTGTCCCAAATATTCACTGAGTTTACAGTTTACAAGATACAGCCAGGTAAAACTAATGCAGTCTAATGCAATTATAAAATTAACTCCTACCTTCATGAAGGTTACAATGTTCAGTTTTTATTCAAACTGTTTTAAAGAGGCGTTGATTTATAGTCATTTTTGAGTGGACATAGCTGGGTGTACCTAATAAACTGGCCTCTGCGTGTATACTGTTTATAAAGATAAAACTTGGTGGTCACACAGTAACTTTTTGTGGCCTCGGGCCATGGTTAATGTTGAGCTCTGGATATATCTTCCTTACGAATGAATGTGCCCAAATACAATGTCCTTGGGGGCTCTTGAAAATATATACATTATTTAACCCTTTGAACTCTGCAATAGAAATGGTCCGCCAGTGCCTACATCGATATTTTTGCTTATTGTGATGTTATTTCTTACGTGTTCTTGTTTCCTCAAATGCCTCAAGTCCCTACAATCTGTACAACCTAAGCTACAAGGTTATGTAAGTCAATAAACCACAATAACTGATGCATGTATTGAAATGGTATCATGAACAAAAAAAAAATCAGATATGTTTTGTCATAAAATTGTGCTCAATACACAGACAAAACATATTGATCCAAAAGATTTCTAAATGTAGAAACATTAACAAAATATCTCTTAACACTTCATAAGTTATTTAAACTGTGAACATTTTTAAGTTTTTGAGATCTGCTCATTTTTATGAGTGCAAAAGGTTCCACACATAAAGTAACATAATGACGTCATCACGAGCGTACAATGTGATGAGGCGAAAGATAGAAGCCTTAGCTTTCCACTGTAAAAACAAGGAATGCTCTAATATAGTTTTTATTTTAACACTGACATAAACAGAACCAGTCCGTTTTTAAAGGGTTAATATATTAGTAAATACATGCATTGGAGACTTCATTACCTGTTGCCTAGTTGCCCTTTTGTTGAGTTGTTACTTGGTTTGAATTCAACTATTAAAACGTAATTTTTGCACCAGACAGTACCTAACACTGTACTAATTTCGCTGCTATTTCAATACTTTGTTATATATGTACTGTTTGTGAAAAAGCAAACAAAAAACATTGAAATACTAATACTCTAAAGGCTTGTTCTAGTTTCCAGTACAGAATATATAACTGTGTGTGTGTGTGTGTGTGTCTCAGTAGTTTGCGTTGGGTTGCAGAATGTCTGGGGGTATCAAAGTGAATATCATAGTAGTTTATAAATTATACATAATTATGCATCAAATTTGATTCTCATCCTCTATCATTTCCAGCTAAAGCCGGTTACGTAATGCATCTTACTGTAAATACCCATAGAATAGAGCCAAACTGCTTTTTCAAAGCGATAGAACAAATTGAATGAGGTTTAATGGACAAATACCAGGAAGTCAAGGGTGCATTCAACATCAGAAAAGTTCAGTCTTGCATTGGAAATCAATGCACAGACAAATACTCACAGTTCACCTGATGGATTCGTCTCTTCAACCATCTCTCAGGACCCACAAGTGGCAGCTCTTCATGGGCTCGTTAACAACATTTTTCTGTCATATTGTTCTCGTTAATAGATTCATTAAGATTAAAAGAAAACATTACCTCATGACTGCCAAAGTACAGAAGCAGTAACTACCACAGTCATGCTTTAGTGTCTTCAAACAGACTTTGTTTTAGTTCTGATCATTAGGAAGTCTGTGATTAACAGAGGTCAAGAGCAAAGCCGTGACCTTTCTCTGTGAAGTTTCCGCTTCCAAACTTTGGCGAAGATGAAACTCTTTTACAGCTAATTAGAAAATGGAGACATCATCCATTATCTCCAAAAACTCAGAGGTGAACTTTTATTTTTCCTGAATGCTGTCAGAAAGTTAGGATTAATTATTTTCTAATGAATATATATCAATGTATATTATATAGTATTCATATGAATAAGAAATACGCATGGTTGAGCATGACTGTTCATTTTCAACCTTGGAAACTGTAGTTTGAACGAAAAAAAATCTTTACTTAAGGTCCACTTACCAGCTTCTTCTGGGGCTTTCAATAGCATCATACAGTCTTCCCCAAAAAACAAACATAACATTTGTTCTTGTAAAAGCCTTAATTTTGACTTTAATCCATTTTAAATACATACACATCTGTGTTTATTATCTACAGCAACCATTTACGTAAGTTACTAAGAGCAACCATGGATGCTTTTGGCTGAAAGTCACCAGTTGTCATGGTTACAGACAGTAGAGTCACTACGACTTGCCACCGTAGTACTGGCGGTGCCGTCAGATCGTGGAACACATAAATCGGTCGTCGTATTCGTCTATAGATACAGAATGCAGGTTTTGGATGAATGTGCAGGTGTTTGTCAAACAGTTAAGAGAGCAGGTGTTGTAATTCAGTAACATTGTATTCTGTGTATTCCGATGTGATGTTCCTTTAACAGTATGACATTCACTGTAACTCCCTGTCTGCTAAAGGATGACATCTCTTAACTTTGGTGCTTACTTTTTCATAAATATTCAATTTATTCTGGAAACAGGTGAGGTAAACAAAAACTCACCCAGCCTTATCCCTCTCTGACCTTGGCTGTTTTGTTTTTTTTCTTACAAACTCAAAGACCCATAATCCTGATAACTATTTGTCCACTGTCCACTTTTGAAGATTTTCAAGCTCAAACTTTATTCCACAACTTTGATTAGATGTCTGCTTGGTGGATGCTGTCTTGATGTTTAATTAATTCATTTATGTATTTAAAGGTGCTTAATACTGAATTAAAGGCATATCTATTGCCTCCGCAGGGCTTTCAACATGGAGTCGGCTGAGCTGGCGGCTAGTAGCTAACAGTGGTAACAGCACGAACAGTGCAAACAATGGCAACAGAGCTAACGGTGTTTACTAGGGCTGGGACAATACAACAATCTCCCGATTTGATACTATCAGGATACTTCTGTGCCGATTTGATATGTTTTACGATTTTTAAGTGTTGCCATTCGATATTACGATTTATTGAAATTTTTGTTTTTTTAACAGTAGACCATGATAAAAAGTTGAATCATACATTTATATACATCTACATTGATACAGTAAAATGTTGGCTTTTCAGCATGTATGTAGTCAGAGATGTCCTGAAGTCAAATATATCAGTCGTTATCAGAAATTATTTTTTTTTTTCCAGCAACCCAAAAATCAAAGAATAAAGACATTTCTCTCACAAATTAGCAGTATTTTCTTTTTAATTTATAAGGGACATGTAATGTTTTATACTTCTGGTGAACATAATCCAATCAATCTTATTTCCATAGATGTATTTTGTATATACAGTTTCTTTTGTTAGCACCTTATTTTGAAAACCGGACGCAGTCACAAGTGTATACTTCTGCTAACTTCGCCAAGTCCGTCGCTAGCTCTCCCATCAGCTCCGTTCTCTTTATACATCCATGGTCAGCTCCATCAGGGCCGTTTGAATGCATTTAACAAATGTCAGTATATGGGTGCTCTACAGTTGACGCGTCGACTGATTTGACCACGGAGATGCGAGTGACGGCTGGCTTGAACGCACGTTACCGTAATATGATAACGTTTCCTGTCCATGACAGAATTAGAATGCTGCTTTAGCCGTGATGTCTAGCTCCGGAGGGTGGGCGCTACACTTCCGTGACGACGGCGTGGGTCGGGACGGCGTTATCACTGTTAACCGCCTTATGAGCGCAATGCAGAGCGGCGGCCATTAGCTAGCTAGTGGGGCACAACAGAGAGACTCACATGCACTAAAATGCACGCACAGCCGGCCCGGCTATGAAAACAAAGCACAGAGAAGCTCGGATTACAACACACAGAGAGGAAGAATGACTTCATTCTCTGCTCAGGTAGACATTACTCCTCGATATCTTTACATTGCACCAACATTTCTATCTGAAACGTAATCTGGGTGGCATTACAGTACATTTCCTCAACGAAAGATATTTGTTTATTCGTATAACAATGCATTTTTTAGGAGACAAGGTTGCTCTCTTTTAGTTTCATAGTATCACTCAGCATGTTTTCAAACAGCCAGACTACCATGTCATTGCAGAGTGAAGGCTAATTACAGCCTCTCCTCCGTGATGTGTGTTTCTTTGATTTTACAGGGAGCATCTGATTGTCTGACCTGCAAAGTATGCTGGGAGCCAGGAGATAGCAGTGCATTGTGTCTTATAATTAGTGGTTCTTTTGCATGTTAAAGTGAATAGAGATCCCAGTTGGCCAGGAGACGGCCAATTAACTTTCTCCTCTTCTTTCTGTTAAGGCATACTCAGCTTCAGAGGGAATAATTTACCCCATCTTTCTCCGGATATAAAGACAGTCAAGTGTGTGTAACACTATCATTTACCCTGCTACATTTCATTCATTTTTGTGCACTGTCGTGTCAAATCACAGACAAAAACAAGCTTCGTTTTCTGTTTGAGTCGCAGGTAATCAAAGTTGCTATAGGGATCACAGATGTTGTTGAGAACTATTTGTATCTGCTGTTCTCTTGAATATACAGTATAAAATAAAGTCAACCAGTGAGTCAATTAGGAACTAAAGGCTTTCTAAAGGACTTCACATGTATGTCATAATACAGGGTCTGTGTGATATGTGTGCATAAGAACAAAATATGTCAGTTAAAGCGAGAAAAAAAGAAAAGTGATTAACAAACCATGGTCTCAAACATCCAATTAGAGCAACGCAGTTAATGTCATTAAGCGGCAAAATACTCAATGCCGATGCTATTTGAATGGATGTTCTATTAACTGCTTCCAGGAATCCACTAGGCAATAGTAAATGGGACACAAACGATGCCTCTAGTGGCCAATCAGCATTAAATGTGTCACCTTAATTTGAAATGTAGGTATCTGTCAGCGTGATGCATCATTTTGTCAAAGTCTGATGAGTGACGTCTCAGTTTGCACACATGAACAAAGGGACTATGTAGGTCTCCCCAGTGCAACTCCCTGGTTTTATGAAAATCAGCAGTAATCATACAGAATCAAACTGACTCTGAACTTTCATCCATTGAAACCTCATCAGTGACCTTCTCCAGCGACAGACTAAACCAAGAGTGGCTAGCTGCTTTGGAGCCACCCAGTCCAGTCTCTGTTCACAGGGAAGTCTCTCGGGCTTCAGTAGTAAAGGAAAGAGGAGAAGGGTTTCACTCCCTCTCTTCGACGATGCTCTGTCACTCTCGAACTCTTTTGCGCAGCTAGCCTACAACGCGACCCCCACTGCGAAACAGCCTGCACAGAAACTCGGGGCTGTGCCGCGGGCCAGGAAGCGCTCGGCTCCAGGTCCTAACTCTCCGACCCACTTGCCGGGTTGCAAGCCCCTGTCGCTAAACCATCTACCCACGATGCAGTCCATGTTTCCACTGCTCACCATGTGAAACCTGCATCTGGTGTGGGCGCACCTGTGGTCAACAACACTGATGACGCCACGGTCAATACAGCCCCCCCACTTAGGTCCGGCCAATCTCTCCGTCTGTGGTGGCTTTGTTGATGGAGAGCCTGAGGCCCATAATTAGATTTGTTGAAGTCCCAAATGGAATCACCTACTGTCTACCAGGGGGGAAAATCCTGGACGTCGTTGAACTCGCCTCCACTCTTATTGACCACCACCCGACTGCCCTCGCTGCTATTGTGCACATCGGCACAAATGACACTAGGCTCCGACAGTCTGTTAAGTGGAACTTTGAGACTCGGGCAGGAAAGATTGAGAGCCTTGGAAACAAATGCATTTTTTTCTGGTCCCTTGCCGAATGAATGAAGGAAGGAAGGAGGATATCCTGTGACAATTTTAGCCGCGTTTTTAGTATGCATCAGTGGCTTCTCAATAGGGTTATCACAATTCTCCAAATCCACAATTCGATTTGACTTTCGATTTTAAGGTCATGATTCAATTTGATTTTTGATTTAAACAAAGCAAGCGGAGCTGGAGACGGAACTGAGTAGTCCCGCTAGCATGTTGCTCTCGCTACTAATATCAGCTGCTCTGATTCAACAATGTTGAGCTGAAAAATGTAGTATGCTGAAATTCAACCGTGGTGTTGTTCTGTCGGGAGATGCAGTGACTTAATGTTAAACCAAGTAAGAGTAGGAGAGCTATGATGAGCAAGGAAACTAACTAACTCACTTACTAAAGTCCGCTGCTAATTCATGCAGTGTACAATGGCATAGGCATGCAGGAAGTGCTCTGAGTATTGTAGCGACAGGGACGGCTCACTTTTCCCATCATGCCTGCCTAGTCCCGAGTGCTAGTTTGCCGTTTTATGTTCCAAAATGCAAATGTTACTTTTCTTAGTGTTTGTAATGTAATGTGTCTGTTCAGAACATGGTGGCTTATGTTAGTAAATTGTGATTTTTGTCCTGGTTTATAGTTTTAACCATGAGTGAAGTGGCTGTTACATTTCTTGAGTCAAGCTGTATTTTTTTTCGCCGATACTGGTTTTGTTTTCGATGATCAAGATCGGAAGCTAATTTCAATCGATTTCCGATTTAAAATCGAAATCATGACACTCCTACTCCTCAGTATCTGTGTTGCTACTGATTGGTTTTATTCACTATACCAGTTCTCACAAGTAGGAGACTTTCTGTCAATACGTTTAAACAAATGGTTCCTCAGAAGGATCACTTCCGTTATCTTCGGCAAATCACAACTGCTCTTCAACCTATGAGTCTCACCATGTCTGTTAATGTAGCGCTCATAAATCTTTAGCAAATAAGACCTTTATTTTAAATGATTTTATTACAACCTACATTTTTTATTTTCTATTTTTAACAGAGACCTGGCTTAGGTCTGATGACATCAGTTCATTCTCTGATCTTATTCCCCCAACTATATGTTTTTTTTAATTCCCCCAGACTCACTAGTTGTGGATGTGGCCTTGCTGTGGCTCTTTAAAAGCATTTGAACTGAAGCCTCATCTCAGTGGAGAAACCACCTAGTTGTGAAGTACTGATGTTCAGAGTCAATTGTGCCGCCCCTGTGTGCTGTTTTTATATTTATCGCACCCCCCTTAACCCAGTAATTGCTTCTTATCTGATTTCTCAGATTTTTTTTCATCTGTTGCTCTTAGCTATGACAAAATCGTATTGCTGGAGATTTTAATATTTATGTGGACAACCACAGTAACTGTTTCGCATCTAAATTTTTAAATATTTGTTAATCTTCTAACCTGAAACAGCATCCCTCACTCCCTCACCTTGAAAGATTTTGTCTCTGATCACAAATCTGTCATGTTCAATATCGTTCCTCAAGTAGCTGCTCCTTCCCCAAAACGTACAGTTCACTCTCGCATCCTTGATGAGAGATCTGCTGACAGATTTCCCTCTGTTTTCTCTGCCCAGTGTAGCAGCTTAACTAAGTTTCATAATGTAAATGACCTGGTTGATCAGTTTAATGTCCGATGTTCATCAGTTTTAGATTACATTGCTCCCATTAGGGCAAGGTCAAGGCAGCAGTTAAATCCATCACCTTGGGTAAGTGATGATACTCGCCAACGAAAAAGAGAAAGCAGAAGAGCAGAACGAAGGTGGAAGAAAACTAATCTACCTCCTTCATATGAGAGAGTTATTGTCTGCTTATGATTTATTAATCAGAAACGAGAGATGTAAGTATTTTACAAATATCACAGCTGCAAAAAAAGCAGAACTCCAGAGTTCTGTTTAACATCATTGATCCTTCAACTGTTTGGGCGTCTTCTGTTGAAGGTTGTGATAACTTTTTGGCTTGTTTTGCTAGAAAGGTTAAGGATATCAAAACCTCCATAACACCTCCTACCGTATGTATAACTCCTCCGGACTCTCAAATAAACTACATATCAGAAGAATCAGAGGAAATAGATGCTGTGTGTGTATTATAGAGAGTCAATTATTTATTAACTATATTAAACTATGTATTCATTTTCCTATTTATTTCTGCAAAAGTATTTAAAAATCAGTATCTATAGAGTGGAAGGAGTCCACTTGAATGGGATTTTAGTTAGATGCCTGAAATAAGGTCTGCGGTTAACACAAGGTTAAGAGATTAGTATATACCCCACTCGGAAATTTTGAAGCTTTTATATGTCATAAAAAATGCGGTTGCTAACAAGTGGCTAAATGAGACTACAAAACATCATCATGTTGACACGTCCGCCTTTACAGCCTCGTTGTGTATACTCACGTTTATGCAACCGTGGTGTAGTTCGTTTATAGCCCAAAGTTAGCCATGCACTTCTGGCGATTGCATTCACGCTTCAAATATCATAAAAGTGTTACTCATTTGTGAAGATTACCTTACGGAACAAAACATGAAAGTATCAAAAACGTGTGTTTTGTCACAGAGCTTATTTTAAAGGAACCAATGTGATTCTAACTTCTGGGTTGGCCTACAAAAATACGTCATCCCTGCACCACTCAAGAGAAGAATGTAAAGGTGTGTGTGTATTATATACAGTATATAGAAGACATAACCATAGAAACTAACCATACAATTGAACTCCCAATTCCTCCGGCGAGCAGCGTCCTCCTGCCTGCCCCACACCTTCTGACTGCCGGCGCAAGAGGAGAAGAGGGAGTGAAACCCCGCATTGTTGGCAGAATAGCCGGTCATCGCGATTACTCTGAGCAGCATGCATGGGAATGACTGTATGTACTGTATGTATGTACGGTCTGAATGAGTTGCTAAATTTGTTGCTAGTCACCTTTTCAAAATAAAGTCACTATGAAGGTCTGCAAAGTCTCTAAATCTAGCGAGAAAGTCACGAAGTTGGCAACACGGTGTCACATATGCACTTATCCTCCTGTGGCCTTGACACTCTACCCTCTAAATTGTTCAAAGAGGTATTTGAAGTCACTGCCCCTTGTCTTCTCTATATTGTAAATGAGTCTGTGTCCTCCGGTTTGTTCCCACACTATTTCAAACAAGCCCCTTTTAATGAAACCTGGCCTTGATCCAACACTCCCTCATAATTGCAGACCAATCTCTAAATTAGCCCACCATTTGTCTCAAGAATCATCGAAAAGGCTGTTGCTAAACTACTGGCAATAGATGCAGTTTCAATGAGTCAGTGCAACTTTTCAAGTATTTCCAAATGCTTGAACTTTTTCAGCTGCCTTGCTCATCAATTTCATCTACAATGCCCTTTTGACCAGTCTTGTCTGCTTGTCTCGATCCATTTCCTGTTTAAGATTGTGTGGTGTCTATTGGACCTTTTCACCCATCGCCATTACTTTTTTTTTTTCATTTACAGCAGGGAGGGAGATTGCACACCTACATGTGACCCACTTTTTTGAAAAAGTCAGATGCCCAATTTCCATTTTCAGAGCACTTTTATTTTGTGTTTGTTGCAAGAATATTTTATGGTTTTGGTCGTGGTAAGTGCTGCATTTTTCACTTCAGATGGATAGGTGAGATGTTGTCATAGGGACAAAGCCCACATGCAGTGCTTTTTTCCTCACTTCACTCAAGTGCTTCATCCCTGCATTTCCAAACCTCCTGCCAGCAATTTTCAACCACAAAGGGAAGTCTAGTGGACAAAAGGCCTGTTGTTATCTGCAACTCATGTTTTTTCCGTTTCAGAGATCTAGTGTCTGTCAGTGATGGTTTTTAACTTGTATGCTGCTAAGGGAGCATTTAAATGAGAAGTGCACTGCTGTTTTGTTAATATGTCAAATGGATGGTTGATCAGACACGTCTTACTTTGTATTTATACGTTTTCTTATACTCTTTTGTTGTCACTAATGAAAAGCTCTACAGCATATCACCCTTCGCTGACTATAATATAATGCAATATGTGTCATCTGTATGGACTCCCACACAATGTTTTAAAGCGGATGAATTTTTGGAAACAGCCCCGTCAGCTATCGGCAGCATTCGCAATGACTGAAGTCAAAAAATAATTTCCCCACTAAAAATTCCTCCCGCGCTGTTTTAAGATACTTAAAATATTCCCTTTGACCCGTGGGACATTTTTCTTTTTTTAACATGTAGTGTTTTTGATTTTGTTGGCAGTAGGCGGGAAGATGTTAATGCAAAACTTCCTCCACTATTCAGGCAAAATTCACATGGATGCTGAAAAAATATATACTTAACAAATACACCCAAGGATAATTCATGCACTAGAAGTGGAAATGGTGAACATTAGTTAAAACCAGTAAAAGGACAGTTAGGTGAAAGAGTGACTTTTGACGAGTGGACAAAAATAAGTCTGATTGTATAGAAGTCTATGAGAAAATGTTGTTTTATTACTTCAGTAAACATT
>CAKAOH010021048.1:0-11617 GCA_916701665.1 Sebastiscus tertius | reverse complement strand
TTCCTGATGGATGAGCCGGAGAAGCTGGTGCAGAGATGCAGTTTAAATCTCTCCTGGCCTTTCGATCAAACTCAGGCCAACCGGTCGCTCTTCACATCGCACACACGTTCTCAGTATACTGCTTGTGCAATATACAGCATTATGGATTATATTTTCATTTATAAAACATCAATCCTTAGTTTGATAAAAGATGCACAGTGTGTACACTTTGAGTTCACAAACATTTTCAGGTCAAAGCCCTCAAAATAAGTACACATGCCATGCATCAATGAATATATTCTGTCTGATCCCCGTCTGAGAAAATAGTTGTTGTTGTTGTAGATATCCTTTCATACAGACCAAATATGGACAGGAAGGGAAAAGAGGCATTTCCCCACCAAATTACCATATTAGGCTTATTTCCAGGTTGTATACTGCCCCCAACGAGAACCAATAATAAAGCGCTTACTGTATGTTTAGGTGAGGCTGTTCTCATACACCCTTCATAGCTATACCTATGAAAAGTAATGCACTGTACTTTGTGTATATCCCACAAAATCAATATGTATGTAATCCATGTAATTGTGAACCAGGAAGTATAAAGAGCAACAAACGCCACATAGAGAGGAGTTCGGGGTGGATGGGCAGGTCAAAAAACTCCAGACTTGCCCAGGAGACCGGTGTTCGTACCCCGCGTGAAACCAGAAGTCAACGTTGATTTCATTTTCACGTACCATGCCCAAACCACAATCTTTTTCTAAACCTAACTAAGTCGGGTTTTTTTGCCTAAACCTAACCAAGTTGTTTCCTGTGAAGACGGAAGTTTATTTTGAAAAGACTGTGTAACAAGTGGAAATTGACATGTGTTGCTGGACATTTGGAGGAAAACTCACGAAAAATAAGGAATAACTTTTCGTAAGATTTGTATGAAGATTCGTTGATTTAGGTCTAGGTTAGATGTACAGTATTGGCTATGTGTGACAGTTCTGCAGGTCACGATTTACATCCAGTGTCAACGTTTAGTGTCAATGCAGTAAGCATCTGACTTTCATGCAGAAGACTGGAGTTCGAGGCACATTTAACAGCCCTTTACCTAACCAGGTGTTTTAGTTGCCTAAACATAATCATACTTTTTTTTTTTACCTTTTTTCTTTTAAGTTGCCAGATTGACCATCATTTATTTGCCATAACAATGTTTTCCTAACAATAACAATACTGTATGTTACCATGCACAAGTATTGTAAAAGTAAAAACTATATATATTTTATTAACGTTGTAGGGGTGTAACAAAATATTGAATATCACAATATTATGTTTTGTGATGCTGTGTCAATTCTCAAAAACACTATTGATTTTTAATTAATACTTTACGTGCAAAGATTCAATCAGTCAATACTTTATTTCAGTTGCAAAGAGATGCGCCCTCTCAGTTTATGTGCCCTCTCAGAGTAGTGCTATGATGTTGAATGTTACAGGGACTATGATAAATGCAAATGCAGATCCTACTGTACTGATTGCATAAAAAAATTTAACTTTTTTTACTCAGATTTATGCATATGGTGTCTTTATATTTTGACAGTTTTCTTAAAGTTAGATTTAAAAAAATCTATTATATCACCTTGCTTACAATATCACAATATATTGCAATATATTGAATCATAACTCCTGTGTTCAGTCCAGTGTATACCTCAGTTCTTTCCCAATGCATGCTTTGAGAGTCTCTGCAACCCTGTGGTTTTGATCTCTTCATTAAATTTGCTGATATTAGACTCATCCATAAATGCATTAATAACCAGGGCCCTGAAGTGCTCATTGACATTAAGGCTCAGTAGCTCAGGGTGCCTCTATGGGAAATTGTAAAAACCTCCTTTGGGCAGGTGACTTTCTCTGTTCTGGGATCAATATGTGGAGCCCCTTACACACTAAACTTACAATGGATCACAACTGGGATCACTTTAAACTCCAGTTGAAACCATTTCAGGTGTTTATGATATTTTTTATTGTATCATTGTGTGTGATTTGTATTGTTCTGTGTGTGTTTTCCGATTGAGTTGTATGTATTTGTACAGTGTAGAGGCCAATCTAGCGACAGTTACTGCCTACTATGTTAAATGCAGTGGTTTGCAGCATTGGACCATATGTACATATCCCCTGCTCTGAGGCGACAGAAGGAGTGAAAACTAATCAATACAATCACTCCAACACCACTCTCTTACCACCCTCTCTTCAAGCCAATAAATCAATAATAGTGAATTAATATTGTGAGAGGGTGATGGCATTACAGACTCTATAGAGTGTCTCCTGTGTGCTGAGAGAGGGAGAGTGCTGTAAGGGCAGGCAGAGAGCTTCAGACGCTCCGTTTTACAACTTTGAACAAAACACCGCCGTTTCCCGCTGCCTGCTCCTCTCCCTCCACCCCCTGACAGAGCCCGTCTATCTGTCTATTGTCTCGCCATCACATTGACTCCCTGTCACCGCCTCCTATCTATTATTCGAACTCTTCTGTCTGTCAGTCTCTGGCGCTCTGTTCCTCTCCACACTGTTAGCCTGTTTCTGTCAGACACTTTCTCATTCTGTGTCTTCTCGTCGCCCCCTTCGCTCTTTATCCCGACACTTGCTCCGTCTCATTTTAACAGGCATTTTATCATATATAACTACGTCTGTCTCTGTGCGTGCACGCACCCCAGGCGTGCCGTCTGTCCTGGGTCTTCTTGATGATGAGTTCACACACACACACACACACACAGATCCACGTCAGCATGCACACACATACATACAGATGGTGTGCAGGTGTAACATGTGACATAGTCCAGAACAGGCCATTGCCTCCTCCAGTTCACATTGCAATATGAGACAGCTGAGGCTGGATTCCAGTGACACAGCTCATTCTCTCACTGTCCCTGCCTTTGTGGCTTCATTTTTTCTCGTCCTTCCTCGGACATACAGTATATGATTTGTGTCTATCTGCTAGTGGGCCTTGTGCTCTCGCTGGTGATAGTAGTCATATCTTGTCTGTTTTTTTACCAGTAGTCCCATAGCAGGACAACTAGACCATCCAAAAATTTGAAATGTACGTTTGTCAAAGTAATAATAATGCATTAACACAAATTAGTTTTGATGCAACTCATTTCTTTAACATTAACGCAACCTGCGATTTTTAGGTCGTAGCGGGCTCAGTTTTAGCTACAGTGAAGATACCGGCGTCGTATGAAACCAGAGAACTTAAAGAATCCATTGGTACCAACCATGTCATACTAGCTTGTCAAGAATGAGGTTAAATAACGCAAACTTAAGTTAAATTTCAGCAAGGAAAAACTTGCATGGCTATTGTCAAAGGGGTCCCTTGACCTCTGACCTCAAGATATGCGAATGAAAATGTGTTCTCTGGGTACCCACGAGTCTCCCCTTTACAGACATGCCCACTTTATGATAATCACATGCAGTTTGGGGCAAGTCATAGTCAAGTCAGCACACTGACACACTGACAGCTGTTGTTGCCTGTTGGGCTGCAGTTTGCCATGTTATGATTTGAGCATATTTTTTTATGTTAAATGCAGTACCTGTGAGGGTTTCTGGACGATATTTGTCAATGTTTTGTGTTGTTAATTGATTTCCAATAATAAATATATACATAAATTTGCATAAAGCAAGCATATTTGCCCGGTCCCATGTTAAGAGTATTAAATACTTGATAAATCTCCCTTTAAGGTACATTTTAATCAGATAAAAAAATGTGATTAATTTTTGATTAACCATGATTAATCGCATCGATTGAATCGATTGACAGCCCTATATAAATGAAATACTTATTATATGATTATTTATTATAACAGTCATAATTCATGACTCTTCTACAGCAAGTTTTATAATGCACTCTTTATGCCCTCTGTTATGATTCATACTTGTACTGTAGTGACACAGTTACGCATGCATACACACTGGATTTGCACAGTGGTGCTCACACACTGTTGCTATGTGGTTTGTTCCCTACAGTATGTTTGTTTATTTGTGTGTGTGTGTTAGCATGCAGAGGAGGAGGAGGAGGAGGAGGAGGGGTGGTGGTTGCAGATTGTACTCGGTCCAGTAGACCCCTCCCAGTCAGAGCGGAGCTGTCTCAGCTCGTCAGCATTAGACTCGCGTGGCACCCTCATCCGCCCCGACAGTCAGCCACAGGAAATGATGGGACGTGATAACCGCCCATAGCACCCATGTGACCCGGCGTGTAGGGACGTGGGTGGGGGGTGGTGGGGGTGTTTGATGTGATGGGAAAAACAGGAAGGCGGCGGGGTGACGTGTCCTCACAGTAGCAGAGGAAGAAACCATAGCTCCGTCTGGCACAACACAGACAAGACGCACAACACCTTGGCACGCACACACACATGTACACAAAGAGACACAGACACACACACAGTGATATTGGGTGCAGGCCACGACTGCTGTGATATTTTATCCGGTTGAATAGCAGTGAAATGAATCTCAGCATGCCTGGCTCTAGACCTTTAAGAGCCGTTGTCTTTAACTCCACATGCTTCAGCCGCCACAACCATACACATACACAAATATACACAGGTGGGTCCAACCTGATTATGGCTTAGACAAAGAAAGCAGCCTCCACTGCAGGAAGACTGTAAATAGACAGTGTAAAAAGCAATTTAGTGTATTAGTAAAGGTGCTCTACACAATATCCAGAGCATTAATACAGCAGCAAACAACTCTTTGCTATGTAAAGATATAGAGGAGTAATGTCTACCTGAGCAGAGAATGAAATCACTCTCTCCATCTGTGTTTGATGTAATCTAAGCTTCATTTGCTTTGTTGACGGGCCGGCCGTACATGCTTTTAATGCATGTTCGTGCATGTGAGCGTCTGCCGCACTACTCTACACACAACAAATAGCGATATCAGTCTGACAATAACTAATAATAATTAATGCTGAATAGGAATAATGTGGGATTATTCCTTATTTCATGGGCTATTTGGGGATTTCCACATTATTATTACATACTTACATACAAAAAAACACACACAAAGCATTCAAATAGTGATTTGGAGGTCGAATACAGTACCATGGCAACGGTCGAAGCTTTGAGGCATACGGGTCAGCCCTACAATACTGTATGAAATCTTTCTCGGTATACCTTATGCAGCTGATCTGATTAACGTTCCTTTTTGGTAGATGTTATTAAATTGAATTAGATCTCAAAATGAAATATGCCAAACCATAATCATAATTTCTACAGAAAGTGCTCAAGCTGTACTTGAAAAGGGAAGATTAAGTGATTTATTAAGAGGGCCCCTTTTCCTGTCTATACTGTATGTCATCCAGGGTGTCTCCATGCAGAGTAATTCCTCCCAGCAGGCAGTCACAGACGGGGCAGAGTGAGGTTATGGGCCGGGTGGGGCTGTAACTTGGCCTTGGTGTGAAGGGAGAGGACAGGGAGATACAGCATGCGTATCCAGGGTTTTTCCAAGGCCCAAACCCTATAGCCTTTCACATTTATGGCCCCCTTTTTACAGATTTTCCAGGCCTACCATCAGGTGCGTCAGACACTGTCATATTTCCAGGGCAGAGCGAAACCCCAGCGTTTCCACTGGGCCATACCTCTCACAGGATTTCTTTCCCCTCTCACCTTCAATATCCCCTCTCACCCCTTTATATTGAACCGCATCTCAAATCACGGCTGTTTCTCCTCTCTCTTGCCTCTCTTTCCGTCCTGTGTCTGATGGTCTGCTTCCATACTGTCACATTGTGTAAATCTGATGGTAGATGCCGGAGAGCTCCTTTGCTTTTTTGTAGTACTCTGTTTGTCTGATGTGTGGCACACAGTAACCACACTACACCCGTAATGTCTCTCCGTAGCGGTTTCAAGTGTACAATGTTTGCATGGATGATCCTCTAAAGCATGAAGCCTTGTTCAAAAAGCTGCACATGTAAACATCCTTTTATTAAACAGATAGGTTAACACATGCAACCACAAGTGGTTCAGCTCTCATGGTTTAGCGTCTAAGATACCTCATATGGCCCCTTCCTTCCTTACTTTCACTTGATAAATGCTAAGTTGACCTTGTTGATTGTGAGGACGGTCACTAGCCGCATTTATTATGTGAAAAAGCTCTTGCTTTCAACTCTGAATAGCCTTATCTTCAGTGAACAAAGCAGCATTCTGCCACTGCAATGACTCTCCTTCCCTTTATCTGAGTCGATGAGCACACTCGCATCCACTGACTGCCTTATTGTATTATTTATTGGACCCAAAGACACAAGCTCTCCAAGGTGAATACCACCAAAATATACAAATGTTTTTGTGAGTGCTGTGCCTAAATATATTCACTCTTTATATTTATATATACTGTACATACACTCTGGCAACCAACGTGTATTATTATTGCAAATTATTAGCCGTTTGTTTTCACCTTGATTTTATACTGATTACCATATCCAAATTAAAGTGAAAAAATGGTTAATGCGTTTTTCATTTGTAGCCTTAAGGCAATAAAAGCTAGAACATTTGAAAGCATGTGTAGACAGTTTTTTTTTGTCCTTTTAATACTTTATAGGCCAGGGCACTCTCATCAGTATGTGTGAACACGAGTAACCCTGCAAAAACAAGAAAGCAGGAGTCTAATATGTGGTAATGTACAGCCCGGAGCCACTCATCTGATAATGAATAAGAGATTGATTTTTGGCCTCATGCAATGTTCGTCTGTTATAGCGAAGCACTAAAGCAGAAGATGATTATTTATTCAACGTCAGTCAACCTGGCTGTTGTCACTGTCGTCTTTTCTGTGTTTTCCAGATGACTCGCACAGGAGCTCAGCTCTACACCAACCTGACAATACAGTCTTCTATTTCTGCCTTTACAGGGTAACTTGGTATATTTCAACCCTGAACCCTGTTTTCCCATGTTTTTGTGTCTAAGTGACTAATGGGGACAACAATTTTTTTAATTGGTCCAGTATTTAGGGACAACGCTGTAACCGGCAGCTGCTAAATGAGCTGTGAGGGCAAGTGAGCAACATCAATGTAACGTTATGTCCACTAAAAATGCTTGTTTTTGCCACTGGCAGGCTCAGATTGTTAATATAAGTGTCTGACAACATTATGGAAAGGACCCTACAGAGAAATAAAATGTTTTCTTACCTTTCTCTTGAGCCAGTCTGTTTGTTATTGTCTCCAAGTCCCGCTCAAGGAGAAGTCTCATTGTGAAATCTGAATATCCGTATACTCTGGCTCAAATAAATACAGGCGGCCATCAAATTCAAAGACCTCGTCCGCATTGTGGAAATCATCTAAATATTCAGCCATGACATTGCAAATCTTTTAGATAACACTAAGCTACACTTTCTGTACTCCAACACAACAAACTCTGCCCGGCTGGCTCTCACGTTTCCACCATGGATGTATTCCACTATTCCATCGTTGTCTTGTTGACACGTCACCTCGCCAGATTTCAGAACGAGACTTCTCCTTGAGCGAGACTCTTTCCATAATGTCAGACACTTATAATAACAATCAGAGTCTATAATGACAAAAACAAGCACTTTTAGTGGACGTAAATGACGGTGCCAGCTTGCCCTGATAGCACCACTGGACCAGTTTCAGAAGTTGTTGTCCCTATTAGTCAGTTAGATACAAAAACATGGGAAAATAGAGTCCAGGTTAAAAATGCCGAAGTTACCCTTTAAGAAATACTCATGAATGTATGCTAAGAAAGTCTGAACCATGCTAAAACATAACAACAATGCATTGTTAGACAGAATATCCCTACCAATATTTGAGCGAACTTGATTGCATCATCTTTGGAGTGAAGTTATATTAGTCAGATAATTCTGATGTGTCCTCCCAGAAGCTACATCTCTAAGACGACCAAGCATGCTAGCATTTTATCAGCTGAGGGGGCTATCTGAAGGCTCACGTCACATGCAAATATCGTACTTACTGCCAGACACTGAGGAGGCGAGAGCTCCAATTATTTTGACTTGTAAATGTTTGGACTGCGTCACCGTCTCTGCGTCCCCCTCCTCGCTTATAGACAGCTTTGTTTGGGACTGTCTCTCTACTCTAGGATGCTTCCCACTGAAAAGCGGCTCTGAGCTGCTCTTTATCGGAGGTGATGAAGTTCTTTCGTATGTGCGGCAACACAGCTGAACTTACGCTGAAAAAAAATGTAAATGTATAACTCCCTTTAATTACAGTTTGGAGTGCCAAGGCTGCAATTAAGGAATAAAAGTACAATCCAGCATTATTCATTCATTGTACAGTATTAAACTCTCGCTGGCCTTGGGAGTGAATGAAACATAGAAGAGTTACAGTTTACCACACTGATTCAGAATAAAACTGAAAATAATACTTACAGTAAGGTGGATTTATTATAGTTGTGCTTTAAAGGGCTGCAGCGGCTACAAGGTTACAGTATACCACGTGGACCGCATTAACTACAATTAGTCAGCAAGGGCTGATTGTGTTTTTTTTTTTACCACGTTTCTGACTTCTAGGGATTGTTGAGAGTCCACATAGTCTTCTTTTCAACGTGCATCTAGCAATGCCATTTCCACAGCAGATCTTCCTCTGTTCAACCCGCTCTCTATCACAGTGAAAGTATGGGACAATGTATATCCAATAGAAAAACTGACTAGTAGTTGAGAAAGGCATCCCTGTGTTGGACAGTTGATAATGTGTTACAGCTATGCAAAACCATGACCTTCCAAGGAAAACAACAGCAGTGAGTTGTTTTTCCCTCAAGCATTTCAGAGACGGAGTCGAGTTCGACATAGATTTTTCACATTACGATACATAATTGTGTGCATGAGTTTTCTCACGGATCTTCCATTCAGCCAAAGTCATCTGGTTATTCTTGGCAGCAGTTACGTCAGTATGACTGAAGACACTCTTGTGTTTCCTATTCCACTTGAAGCACGAAACAGACATTAGGATTCCCACCTGCCGTTCGTTCCCCTCAGCCAGCAGTTTCCCCTCTCTCCACCTGATCTGTTTCGCTCTTCCTCACCTCCTCCTCCTCCTCGTCCCGCTCCCCCTCCTTCATCTTCCACTTGTGAACCCAGCCAAGGCAACGAAACACATTGATGATTTATTTATGTTAGGGAACCCATCTTCCGCTCTTTCCTTACAACTCTCTCCCTCCCCCCCTCACACACACACACTCACGCACACACTGTCTCTTCTTGTGTTTGTCTGTCTGTGAAACCATATGTGACAGTGATGCTAAATGGGGCGTCCTCTCTCCTGGTGTTGTGATGAGATGAGGAATGTGCAGGTGGCAGAGCTTACAATGCACACACACACATACACACACACACACACACACACACACACACACACACACACACACACACACACACACACACACACACCTCTCCTCTGCAGTGTCATGCTGAGATGACAGCATCTCCCAGCTCTGAGGTTAACTCACATGATCGAGCCATTTGACTCTATCTGCTCCATTTTCTGAGGGAACACAATGTGTCGAGGTGATGACGTCATCTGCAATAAAACCTTTTAATAACAGACATATGTTAGTGCTTTTAAGTGCATTAGTTCAAGAATTTCAATTATTATCAGCTTAACATATCTGCTGTAGCCAGGGTTATTTTTGGAACAGTAAACTGCACAGCGACTGTTGGCTGCACAGTCTCGCCAGCCATCGCCCACAACATTCGCGTTTTGTGTTAGCAGGGGAAGCCTAGTGAATCAAAACCTTATATTACCTGTACATATACAATCTTACTCATAAGCAAAACTGACAGGCCTGGCCGTGTATCATTTATAGTTGCTCAGAATAATATGGTTCTCTTTCCTAGGCAGCATACTTTACAAGGAGTTTCATAAGTTGTATGTAATTATTTTATTAATGGCTCATAAATAATTTATCACCGCTTTATAGCTTAAGTTAAAGCCATTTTAAAGACCAATGTCTGGGTTGCCAGGTTGTTAAAGGGGGCATATCATGAAACAACCTAGTCTCACTCCGAACTTGTCAAATACCGCCGATTTGGCAGCGCCCCTTAGCGTCGGAAACCGACACACGGAGAGGCACCCTTTAGCAACAGTATGTGACGAACTGGGCTTTCAACTAACCCCAATGTAAACCCACCCTTGGCGTTATTCGATGGTCAGAGCAAGTGATCCAGTATTAATAGAGGGGTCAATAAAACACAGGACTTTTAACCAGGAGACTGCTGTTTGTGTCCCGTGTGACACTAAAAATAACGTTGACTTATTTTGTCACGTCGGTTGATAGTCACGTGACTCATTCGTATCGTCAGTCCTGTGAGTCACGTGAGTCATTAGTCAGTGAAGTTAACATCAACCACGACCGTTTCCTAACCCTAACTAAGTGGTTGTCTTGCCTAAACCTAACTTCTTGTGAAAACAGAAGTTTATTTTGAAAGGACACTATGCATGTAACAAGCGTATATTGACACGCTGTCGCTGGTCCGTCCAAAAGTAGCGCAAGAGGGGTACCCTGTGCGTCAGTCCCAGATGCCGAGGGGCACTAACCAAGCGGCAGTATTTGACGAGCTGCATGAAAAACTCACTTTTTCAGTGCTTGTGCTCATACATTTGGGTATCTGGAGTGCCTACCAACCCACAAACTGTGAAATAAGACAACCCAGTCAGTTTTTTGTGGACTATCTAGATCAGAAAACATGTGATTCAACAAGCTATTCAGATTTGGCTTCCCTTCATATGGGACATGCAGGCTCATTAGAATATATCGCCCACAGCTTGAGACCTACCTTTACAAAGGTGCACTATGTTTTTCTATCAAGCCAATCAGAGCAGACTGGGCTTTTTCAGGAGGGGCTCTTAAAGAGACAGACAAAAATAATGTGTTTTTCGAACATTAAAGCATGTAAACATGTTCTAGTAGAAACCCAAAATACAAGTATGAACCTGGAAATGAGCATATGTCTTATTTAAAAATGTCTTCCTCCAGTATCCTTTGTCTTTTTATCCATCCCTGTAAATCATCAGTCACATCACCACTTACGTTCTGTGAAAGAGCTGCAGAGCATCGAAACCAGAATTCATTTATTAACAAGTTCTTACTGCAACATTTATAACTCCAGCTGTGATGGATTATCAGAGTGAACGATCTAAAAAGACAAAGGAGGGGAGGTGCACACCTGAGTTGTAAATGTTGCAGTAATAACCTGTTAATAAATTGGTCCGATGCTCTGCAGCTCTTTTACAGTAGTGAATAATAGAGGAGGACACATGCCAGATGGATTTTTCACAACCTGGCAACCCAAATGTTGTTCTTACAAATGGGCTGTTTTTTTATTTATGAAACATTGATAAATTATTTATTAAACATATTAAACTGTTTGCTTGGAGAGACTTTCTCTGGGGTCTAATTGACCGAAAAACCTACAATGCTTATGTAGGATAACATACTGTACTAGGGGTGTTGCGATACACAGATACTGACGTTAACCGTGATATTTAAAAATAAAACACTGATACCATGTTAATAATACACACATGATATGATATGTAGATAACCCAGCACCTCTTAAATCATTTTATTTATACAGTTATGATTACAGACTCTCTCTCCACCTCCCTACACTTGTATTTAGAGTGTAATTAATTTGCCAAAATAGAGACAAAACG
>CAKAOH010021047.1:0-29027 GCA_916701665.1 Sebastiscus tertius | reverse complement strand
ACAATTGAACATGGTAATTTTTTAGCAACATTTAAGAGAAGTCAAAATATAACAGAAGTAGTTTCCATTTTCCACTCTTTGATTCTTAATCAAGATTCTCGGTAAAAAATGACCCTAATGAGGCGGCTGTGGCTCAGAGCTAGAGAGGGTCATCCATCAATCATGTTCGATCCCCGGCTCCTCCAGTCCACATGTTGAACTGTCCTTGGACAAGATACTGAACCCCAAATTGCTCCTGAAGGCTGAGCCATCGGTGTGTGAATGAGTATTTAGATTAGATCCTGATGGGCAGGTTGGCACCTTGTAGCAGCCTCTGCCATCAGTGTATGAATGTGTGTGTGAATGGGTGAATACTGACATGTAGTGTAAAGCGCTTTGAGTGGTCGGAAGACTAGAAAGGGGCTATATAAATGCAAGTCCATTTACCATTGGCTTAGATTTTACGTATTTTCAGTGTTGAACCTAAATCAACAGAAAAGCCAGGATAGAGAGGTTCAGTGAAGATGGTCTGGATTTGATGCAGCCGTGTCAAACGATCAGAGTCAGAGACACTGTAGAAGCAAAGTGTTCCCGCTTCATAATCCAGGTGTATGCCCACTCTGCGGGAGAGAACCGGAGGAATCTGGCCCTTGTGAAGATTATTGTGCCAAAACGTGCAGCCGGAAGAAGAGCAGGTTAATTTCCAGGAGAGCTCATTGTGGCCAAAGCAGCAACGATTGCCTGTACCCTTCCTTTCAATGCCTCTGTGCGACACGGCCAAATCCACAACGCCACCATCCCACTCCACCTCCCAGTAGTGGCTGCCATCGAGACCCTCTTTGCACAGAGCCTGGTGATAGAAGGTGAATCTGTCGGGGTGGTCAGGGTGAGCCTGGTCCCTGTCACCCCACGATATCTCACGGTTTCTGTCAGACAAGCAAAGATGTGTAGCTACTGTGTTGGGATCCACCTCCACTGTGAAGTCTGCAGGGAAAGATAAAACACTTGTTTAGCTGGTGAAGCTGATATTCGTGCCAAGTGAATTAACATCATGCTTACTCTTATATTTGGTCAAAAAGTATTTCCTTGATGTTTCCTCACACAACCTTGGCTTTTTTGATGACACTGTGATGAAAAGAAACAAACACTGATCATTCCGTCTACACAGTAACAGAAAATAAACAGACCGGACTAATTATAAGGTTTAGAGATCCCAAACTGGTCATACTTACACAGATTTTCTTCAGAATGACTGAATAATTCTTTCTTTTCTTTGTTGCACATATTTCGCAGTTTATCTGTCTGTGCAGTGGCAAACTCTGTCAGCTGGTCAAGTCTTTGATGTGAGTCTGTGAAGACAGGGAGGCCACCCAGGGCCTGGAAACCCTGCACATGGCGAACAAATATTGTGTGACTAAAACCATTTCAAATTTAGCAGCAAAAATGTGATGCAAAGTGGTGTATACTTCCCAAAGACTCTAAACATATCATCACCTGCAGAAACTGAATGGGGTCCTCTGTTAGTGAAAGCTGGTCGAGTTCATCCTCTCTCCTCCTCAGCTCCAACACTTCACGCTCCAGCTGCCTGAGATGACTGTTTGTCCAATCCACACCGGCTTTCTCCGCTTCTGCAACTTTCTCCCTCATCTCAGAGAGCTTTCTCTTCACAGAGTGGACAAATATACGGATGCTTTCCACGCACTGTTGCTGAAAGTCATCACACGCCTCCCACGCAGCATCCTTGTATAGGAAACATGCCCCATTTTTCCTGTTATGACTGATGGCATTTTGAGTTACAGCATATTTACAACAGTCCAGGGCTACTTTACACTTCCTGCTATCACTCTGCCACATATGACAAGTAATGTTTTTTTTTTTTAAAGGATTTTACACATTTTTAAAACATGTCAAACATCTGAAATTCAACTTTTTTTATCGTCTTTGATAGTGGTTTCTAGCACTGGTTCCCAACCTGGAGTTCATGGACCCCACTAGGGGTTGCCAAAGCTTTACAGGGGGGATCGCGAGGCCTTCTTGACTTTAGGAAGTGTAAGACAACTTCTTAAGAAATATATATATTTGGCCTACATCTCAACATTTCATTCATTTATGCGAAGAAAACTAAATTACATTTTTTTTTTTTTTTTTAAGTTTGAACTATTATTTAAGATATCAATTAAAAAAAATCTCACAGGATAAGGACACGGTGAAGACCTGAATATAAGCTTTATTAACAGAGCCTTCCCTCCCTGCTAAACAGCCTCGTCCTGCATTCGAAAATTACTAAAACAATAACAGAGCTAACAAAAGAAAGGCCAAGCATCAGGGAAAAGAAAATACTGAATTTGTCAAAAAAAAAAGAAGCCAGCCCCTGTTTGTAGCTTCATATTTAACAGAAACACATGAGAGTGGTATCAACTTTATTATCTAACTTTTGGCAAGAACACAAGCTCATGTGCTTTAAAGAGGACCTATCATGCTTATTTTCAGGTTCATACTTGTATTTAGGGTTTCTACTAGAACATGCTTGCATTCTTCGATGTTAAAAAAACGCTTTATTTTTCTCATACCAGCTGTGCTGCAGCACCACGTTTCACCCTCTATCTGAAACGCTCTGTTTGAGCTCATGACCCGCCCTCTCGGAAAGCCCAGTCTGCTCCGATTGGTCAACCGAACCAAACTCTTCAGACTCCGCTCCACCTCCACTCTAGTTTTGTTTGAGGGTGTGCCATACCACCCGCTAGGCAGATATTATGCAAATGTGTTACTTGGTGACATCACCACGTTACAGAGGAAAAGGCGGGACTTCAATCAAGGCGTTTCAGCAGTTCAGGAGCAGTGTTTCTGTGGGGGAGAGTAACTCCTTTTGGCGTGGACTTTGGGCTTCGTAACTTTGCAGACCTTTTACATGCAGAAAAAACTATATAACACACTAAAGGAAAGGGAAGAAGCACAAAAGCATAATAGGTCCTCTTTAAGGAGTCACAAGCCAACTACTTTGGGAATCACTGGTCAAGATTACCCCAGCCTGTTTTCCTTCATTTCATTTTCAGCATTCCTTTCAGTGTCTGAGGCTCAACATTTTTAGCATTATGTCTTTGCTGTCATACACAAACTGTTGCCAAACACAGCTTACACCTACACCCTTTTCCTCTTTTCTTTGTCTGTTAACAAACTAGGCACATTGATTGTCTTGTATCAACATTTTGAAAATAAAGATTGATGAATAATAGAAAAAGTACTTGTGTGTGCACTCACTCTTATAGAGTCTGCAGCCTGCCTCAGCTCTGCCATTTTCCTCTCTGAATTCAGCACTCGGTCTGCTATTTCCTGTTTAGTCCCCTCCAGTCGTCTCTGTTGAAACACAAATCCAGGAGAACCTCAGTGACATTAAAAGGACGGGTGACAAATAACTTCAGCATAGGGGCTGAACTGAATTACCTCCATTTCACACTTCTCTGCTGCCACTGCCACTGCGTCGTGACCTTTGTGATCATCCACCACACACAGCAGGCATATGAACTGCTGATCAGTGCGACAGTAAATCTCCAGGAGTTTGTCATGACGGCCACAGATGCTGTCTTTGATCCTTGCAGAGGCATGTATCAGATTGTGCTTTTTTAATGGTGGCACCTCAAAGTGAGGCTTCAGGTGAGTCTCACAGTAAGAGGCCAAACACACGAGGCAGAACATGCAAGCTTTTTTTTTTCTCCCTGTGCAGGCGTCACATGGCACATCACCAGGTGCAGCATAGGTGTCTTCAGCAGCAGCGGCAGCAGCATTTAGACTGCTTGTCCTCTTGTGTTCCTCCAACAGAGCGGCCAGGAGTGTGTTTCTCTTCAGATCAGGCCTCGGAGTGAAAGTCTGCCTGCACTGAGGGCAGCTGTAACTCCTTCCACTGTCATTATGTACATCCCAGAAGGCATTGATGCATTTTATACAGTAACTGTGTCCACAGGCCGTCGTCCCAGGATCATCCAGTAACTGTAGACAGATTGAGCAGTCGAACAATTCATGACTGTCAGCCATTTTCTTCCCGCTCAGACTGACGGAGTTAGTTTCATTTTCTCTGAAGGAGGAGGAGGAGGAGGAGTGGCTTGTTGGCAGCTTGTTTTCAGTGGCACAGATGTGCTGACTAGTCTGTGTGAGTGTCAGTGTTGAACAGTACTCACAACTTATCAGAGTCAAACATTGCACAACACTGCAAGTGGAGGTTTCAAATTCTATTTGAGTCAAAGTACTCGAAGTACTCGAAAGTACTCGAATGTGAGATTTTTAATCACACATTGGAGTAGACTTAAAAAAATGTAAGCTATACTCTAATGGATTAAATGAGTTCTGCAATGAGGTCGTACATTGTGAAGAATCCACAGAAAATGATCTTACTCCGTAGCCCCCCTCAGCTCCACAGAGCACTTTGGTGTCTTTCAGCTGATTGTTTTGGTTCAACTGCCTCCAACTTTACTGTTTTGGTTCACTTTCACCGCTCTCATGAGCTTAAACCTGCAGTAGGCAGAATGTTAATAATAATATAATGATGATAACCTTTCAGCATATTGTAATTCAAGTGTTCTGAAAGAAAACTAGACTTCTGCACCTCCTCATGACTCTGTTATCAGGATTTAGAAAATTTAGCCCGTTATGGGAGACTTTGGCCAATCACAGGTCATTTCAGAGAGAGAGCGTTCCTGCGTTCCTATTGGCTGTGCTCTGGCTGGTGGGTGGTGCTTGGCATTTCCTCAACCGATCTCAACACGGCTGCCAGGTCACAAACTTTATCATTTTACAGCTACATCAATGCTTCCCTACATAAATATATCATAATAATGTCAGAATTAACTTGAGAGATTAGATGTAAAATTTTACAGTGACAACAGTAAACATTAAATGGCATAAACGACTCACTCAACACACTCAGGAACAAAGGACAAAGAGAAACTCCTCAGTCAAAGTGCTAACAGTGAATGAAGTCACTCAATGCACCTGTCTGTGTCAGCTGCCCAGGTAGCACACCTGTGCTCCCCAATCCAGAAGTCATGTGACCTCCACTTTCAACAACATATTACTGCACTTTGTCAGATTTCCACATTGAAGAACACTGAAAAGCAGCAATATTTTACGTACCATGTAACCCCCAAATAGTTTAATGTATTAATACATACATTGTGTTTGTTTTGTTTCATCTCAGCCTTTGGTTTGCTGTAGTGAAGGTCATCAGGATTGTTTGGTACTGTGTTTGCTGAGGGGATTATAATTTTACTACTTAATCAACATGTCCAGCCTTGGATGAATAACATCCATGCTGTTACCACAGCATGGCATCTTATTTTTCATTGCTAAAAAAAGAAGAGAGAAACACTCCTTAGTTAATGAGAATATGCACTCTGTTTTTATATAACATTAAACAATAATGTTACACGGTTTTATGGTATACAGATGTGTCTCTACACAGCAAATCCTGATGTGATTTAGTTTTCAATACTCAGTTTGTCACACGAGGTGGCCATGGCCAACTACAGACAAGTTTCAGTATCTTGAAATGAGACAGGTCACTCTAGCAGTATCCAGAAAACCAGCAGGATTCAGTGTCTCTCCTTGAGGAGTGTTAGTTTAGATTCTAGCAGATGTATGACAGACTTTTACACGTGGTCCCTGTTCTTTATGAAAAGTGTTTTCAATACAGATAATGACAAGGTGGGCACATGACTAGTTCATTCCTACATGGTGTTATTCTCTCTTCTACCAGCACTGGCTCAACCAGCCAGTGACCTCTACTGGCTTGTCAGGGTATTGATCAACACTCACAATAGAAGCACTGATTGTTGTGAATTGCACATCCATAATCACTTAGCCCTTTTAAATTACAGCCCAATGTTGAATAAACATCTTAAATAGCAAATGCAATTCTGAAATCTTTCCAATGCTCATTGTTTTGTATCATCTCAAGGCCATTTTCAATACATTATCAGAAATTAGACTTTATTTTGTCAATGATTTCTCTGGTTGTTGTTTTTCCAAATTAAAGTGGAAAAGAAACTAAAGCTGTGACTAAAGCTGTAATGTATATTTTTGCCTTCCACTTTACAATACACTTATAATAAAGTACACGTTTTCATAAATACACTGAAATACCATTTTAGGTATTGCAGAATTAGTATATTTATTTTTAGTAGATTAAAATACATGTTAAATATACTTTAATTAAGCACAAAAATACCAGTATACTTGTAATAGCTTTAAAACACTTAAATCATTTTTACATTATACTACTTTTTGACCTGGGCATGTTGTGGCCTCATTTTGGCAAATATCTTCAGGGAGATAACCCTCATCATCTCTGCTAGGAGATCATGCATTCAGTTTTTTGTGTGCATCTCTTTGTCTGTCCACGGCTAATCTCGCATACTGCTGGACCCATCAGCTTGATATTTTTTGTGTTCATTTATGACTGTATGCTCAAAGAGCGCTCATGGTTGCGGTGATTCACAGTTTTTGAAAACATATTTCATTGACTGTTTTCTACCATCACTGGCTGCTGTCTCCCCACTACTCTTAACTCCTCTTAGTAATCAACAACTGCTTCAGTTTGGACTCGTTTCCGCTACGGATTACGAATAGTTTCTCTCTTGACTTTCTCTTGATTGTGGTTTGTATTCATTCAATCAAAAATTACAGCTTTTTTTTCAGCTTTCAGCGGTTGTTGCAGACACACCTGGTGGAGATCTGCACTCTACTGAGGGCACTTTTCTAGTTGATAAATGTTTCAATATTACAACATAATAGTCGGTTGAGTCCTTGGCCTCTACTGCTGCGTTGGTTGCTTGTTGGTTCATAATCAAACAGTAATACCTGTACATGACACGTATACCAATAAAGACAACAGTGACTGAAGCAAAAGATCTTTTTTAATTCAAAGTGAATCTTGACATAGTACACCATCAATTCATAATTTGACACTCACCAATAAGAGTCACCAAGAAGGAACCCGCTTTTTGTGACAAGGTACATAAGGCTTGGTCACATTGAAACTCACTGAGAACTAGAGGGGGGAAAGAAAACGACTGCAAACTGGTAAGACACACATTATTACATCCAAACAATAATCATTTTCCCAGTCCTCATATTGTTGTATATTGCACAGTGCAGTTGCTACATGTCAAACTAGTGTAGCATTTAAGAATAAAATAAAATCAAAGAATTAAAATCATAAAGCCACACAGATCTACACATATTTAGAACAGTAACAGTTTCATTTTAGCAATCATGTCTACATATTTGTGTCTAAATACAATAATTGTCAACCCGATAATTAGATGGTACAAAATCTACCTAAAACGTGTCTTAGGAGTCAAATTTCGCACAATTTATTTCTCAGCCCAGGACCCAAATGAGATGTTCAGACCCATGCTTGTTGAGTTGGTGATCTTGTCATGTGAGGGCCCTGTACAACTAGGCCTTCATTTTTGAGAGCAGACTATAACCTCAGCTCTGAAATATTGATGAACATAGACTGGACCCAATCCTCGTTTATTGCCATATCCCAAAAGAATATCCTCCTAATGTTTTAGACATATTCAAACAGTCGTAAGGCCTGCCTTGTTACCTAAGGCTCTGTGTGCTTGTTGAGCTCTAGATCTGGGATTGTGTGAACTTCTGGTGTCTTCGATGATGCAACTGTCAAGGCTGCATGGTGGCGAGATTATCTATCATAAGCAATCTACCCAAAGTGACGGGGGATTACGGCGTGGGTTCATCTCATCACAGGTGCTGAGCTGACAGAAAGAATAGAGCCATATGAGAATCAACGAGAGGCTGCATAACAGGGTTAAAAAAAAAAAAAAAGTTAAATACAGATTACTGTGCCACGACACACAAACCTATCAATTATAATTCTAGGCTGTACTGCAAGCTAAACAGTGCATCCTCTCGTTAGTCTTAGCATCGCCAACACAGTAGCATATTAGACGAGTACACAAAATACACCAAAATGCTTAAGCAACATAGCAAAACCATTACAATGTAATGCATTAAGTAGAGTAGCACCATGACAAAAAAATGTGCTCAGTTTCTCGTCTCGTTTCTCATTTTTTCTAGATACCAAATTTGTTGGCTGGACCACAGAGGGCCAGCCCTACAAACACAAAAGTCTGTCACTGAGTGACTAAATGAGTGATGAAGTTACACAATTGGTCGACCGAGTGTTAGAGTTTCCTCATTGGCCGTTGCTCTTTCAAAATGAAAAGGCGGGAACAGTCCTTTATGCAAATGAGCTGACTCATATCTGACTCAGATAGCTGGATCGGATATCGGAGACAATGGGGCAGATCTATTAAATTCAGTCCAGCCATACTCGGTTTTGAAAGAGTCTTGTTCAGTTTTTTATCCCATAACAAATTGTTATATCATATCGCTTTTTATATCCCAATACGTTCTTATTATTTCATAAAAATAATGCATCTTGGTTCAACGTTGTTATAGGAGCTTGTAAAAAAGGAGAGAAGTTTCTTGTTTTAACAAGAAACTGAGCACGTTTCTTTGTTATGGTGGCAGCAATACGCTGTCGTAGATGAGGATGGGACAACTTTGGACCTAAACTTTGAATATGATTGTTGAATAAAGCATTTTGAAAGAACCCCTGACCAAAATACACGATGATATCTACCTATGGTAATAGCTGCATACAAAGAACTATCAACATCCCAATCACAAGATGAGAGAAAACGCTGTGTAGCCATCAGAAATGCAACAAATAACTCTTTTGCAAACCAAAAACAGATGTTTTGAGCTCCACAAATACATTCACGATGCGAGAATAAAGCTTTGCATTTGTGTGTATTCAGGCCCTATGTTTTTGAGTACTGCACGGTGTTCTTGGTGAGCGCAAGATAACCTTCCCTGACTTGTACTTTCTTAGGATTCTGTTAAAAAAAAAAAAAAAAAGAGAGAGATTGTTTCCAGACCTCATCTTAGTCTAACAAACAAACAACTTTGGGGTTTCGTGGTGTGAAAATAGGAGCTGATCCCCTCAGAAGGGAACTAGTCTACAAATTTTCCGACTGCTTTGATATCAATACAAGACGTCATCTGTCAGCCACGTGTTTGAAGAAAGGCACTAGTTGTACAGTACTAAGAGTTGCAAATACAGTCCGATAACGGAAATAAAAGCCATGTCATCAGAAGAAAAACGATAATACATCAACAACACACCGGTTACAGAATCCAACAGTGAACCCAGCCTACGTCTGAAATACTGATGCTAAATGCACACACACAAAAACACACACACACACACACACACACACACAAACACACACACACACACACACACACACACACACACACCAAAAAGCAACAGAATGGAAAAAAAACAACAAAAAACTTCCATTACAGCAGTTTACAATCACTTCAAAACAACAAAGCCAATATACAGAGGCACTAGCATATAGGAATAGCATTCAATATACTACATAAGAAAAAACCCACTTCTATTGTATCTAGTCAGCAGAACTACAATACAAAAGAGAGACTGCAGGCTAGAACTATTATTCCTCTAAATTCACAGCTACGAAGTGGCAGATAATCAGTACATAGCAGCTTATTATCTATACATTCCAAATACAATTTGCCAAACATAGCTCAGAAAAATAAAACCTCAACCTCATTTTTTCAAAATAGAGATCTCACAATATATTCCAATGTCGATAACTGCAACAGTATGCTGGAGGTGAAAAAGGAGAAATAGTATTGACCGTGCTTCAGAAATGATTAATGAACAGTCTTTGGTGCTGATTGGGAGGAAAATACCAGCTGATATGACGACAGGTAAAGACGCAGCTTCTACTACACACTGGAAATCAAAAACACAAAACCAAAATCAAGGCTATGCATCCACCCTGAAGGAATGTATCAAAACTGACGACAGGCTTTAATACATGGACAAAAAGGTTCGTTTCACACGGATATCTGAAACAATTACCAATACATCTCTAACACTCAATAGCCCAGCAATATTACTAAGTTGATAGGTTATCTCAAACACTGAGAAGCATTTAAAAGTAAAAACAATCTTTTTTTTTTTTAGTCTATGCCACTCCCAAAACATAAATTGCAAGTCTAGGCTAAATGCAAAAAAATAATAAAAACACAGCAACCCAGAGGCTATCTAGATTGTATTGCAGTTACAGTAAACAGTGACAATACTGTTATGAATTAAGTACTATAGTGAATAGAAATCGATTATCAAAATATCAAATCACTCTTTATGTACATAAAAAGCTCATTCAGTCAAAGCCCTAAATGTGCAGCCTCTAGCTAAAGTAAATCCATACTCTGAGTTAGAAAGCAAAATGAAGTCCGACATTTGCAAAACATAACCACAAGCGGTATTTATCCAATAAGCCCATCATATTCAGAGTCTGAAGGTTAAGTGCTGCAAGCCCATTTAAAATGTACAATCTGTAAGCTCCTGAAGTAACGTCGTAGACTCTGGTTTTAAGGCACTAAGCGATGGCAGCAGTAAAGTCTGCCTCGAACAAAGACGGGAGCGTTCGATCCTGGTTAATACGGACTGGGATGGCTTAACAAAACAGATCAGACGGGCTAGCACGTGCTACAAGGCAACAGAGATAAAGGGTAGGGGAGGCTGAGCGCCCTGACAGCAACAACAACAACAAATGATTTCCCGCCTCCAATTAGATCATATTCTCTGAACGCTACTCGAACGACAAACGACAGGAGGTAATTTGCAAAGGACACATTCTTAATTAAAATGTCCTTATCGTCATACTTTGTGAATTCATTCACTCTCTCTCTCTCTTATAAAGCTTTGTTGTTTTAATCTATCGCTGTTTCCATGATTTCGCCGGAAGTCTTTCAGAGCTGAAGTTGCTCTGACAATCAAACACGATCATTGACTTTTGACTTCTGATTACAGAGGCTGTGTGAATTTCTTTGTCCTCGAAAACACCATAAAACATCATCTTCAACATTGTTACTTTTGTTTTTCTTTCTCAATCCCCATATGATAAATTCATTATCCATCCATTTTTCCTCCTCTTCATCATCACAAGTGTCCGTTTTGTGCTCTGCTGCTAGCTCTACCTGCCCAGGTCGCAGCCCCACTCCATTTCCCGTTGGCCTTCCTCACCAGAAGGTACTGCTGCGGCCCCGTCCTGCTCCTCAGATATAAGAGAACTGGGGGTGGTGGCTGAGCTTGGTGGGGCTCAGAGGGAAGCCTGTGTAGGCGGCCGGAGAGGCCATGTAAGGGTGAGGAGGGGGGAAGGGAGGCTTGAACTGGTGGGGGTGGTGGGCGAAGCCAGGCTGATGGTGCGGGTGGACGGTCGGGGAGGGGAGGAGCCTGTGCGGGTGTGGAGCGGGGTGTCCAGGGTGGTGGGGGTGGGCGCTGATGCCCAGGGTCACCTGGTGAACTATAGCGCCTCCTTGGGGGTGGGAGAGACCGTAGGTGTGCTGGAGGAGAGGGGGAGGAGGGGGGCGAGAGGGCAGGATGGGGTGGGGGTGGTGAGCGGCGGAGAGGGGGCCGCTGGGAGGGTAGGACAGCAGGGTGTGCGTGGGCAGGCCTTGGGTGTGTGCGTGCTGGGCGGCCGAATTGTGCGTGGGGCTGCTGTGCGGCAGGTGTGTGAAGGTGTGTGTGTGGACAGTAGGGGGGATGTAGGCGTGCGGTCGCAGCGGCCCATAGTTGCCGTTCCACTCTTTGTTGCTGTGGTTTGAACCGTACGGCTGCACCTGAGATAGAGAACAGACAAAATCAATGTTAAATGATTTATCACACGGCTGTGTTGAATACTCGATTCTGATTGCTCAATGACGGCGTTCTATGGTCTGCAATTTCTCTATAACAGACCGTTGCTATGGGCGCAGCTCTGATGTCGGACTCTGGCGGACCGTTTTTGAGTCAAAATATTGATTTCTTCAGTAAGTAGCCGTGTAATAAGCGGGATAATGTACAGCTAGCGGGTCATTGTTGTGAAAGAATCCCCTTCAGGGCGATGAGAGACCCAATCATCAGCTATAAAATTACCCAAATGTACAGCTGCTCTATCAACAAAATGTCCTAGAGCTGTGCTGCAAATCACACACAATTCTATCAATATTCCCCAATAGGCTCTGAAGTGTTCAGCTCCTGCATAATCCCCCATGCATTATAAAGAGAAGGTGAACTGACCTGTCCAAAGCCCAGAGGGTGCTGCTGCCCCGTCAATTTCTGCTGCCGGGACAGGAGGGGGGCGGATGGGAGGAGGGGGAAGGAGGAGGGAGTGCTCTGTTGTCCTACGAAACTGCAGCGCCCTTTGGACCGGGACCAGGACTCTGAGACTGGAACAGAGAAAAGACAGAAGTGAGTCAGGCAAGTCGGACATATATATTGCAAAAAAAGAGATGGCAGGTTTAGTCCACATGGCCTGCAAGACTAAAGACAGTGAAGAAGACCAAAAACTAGAAAGACTTCAAACAACAAACAGGCATGCACAACAGAGAGGAAATGGATTCAGATACTTTTGTTAAATACCAGATAATATGAAAGGTGTTCTGTCAAGACATACATTCCCAGTTTGAACTTAAGTCCAGGATTTGCATGGGAAAATGTTTGTCACCAGGGATTTTACAATTGATCACCATCGACTACTAAAAGAAATACCTCATCTTACTGGGGAATAAAGATTGTACACGCCCAGGTCACATTTAGTAATATAGACGTGAAACTCTTTAAGCAACACTGTATTTGTATTACATGAAGCTGAAAGTGTAGGTGCTTTAATAAAGCCAATGTGTAGGACTTCACATTGCAAAATGAATTATAAATAGAACAACTTTACTCGGCAGATGAAGGCTAAACGGACTAAAAAGCAGCATATGTGACGGGTCCTAGCTGGTCCCAAAGGTCTGAGCACACTACCTCAAACTAAATATTTGTAGATATTTGAGAAATGTAAATATGAGTTTTAAATTTTTTTTAAAAAAATACTGGAATTCAGCAAAGATGCCAAATTGATCTCCTGAGTGCTGATGAAAGACGATCAATGTAGCGGCACACATCTACAGCTAAATTGAACATTTCTGAGGGGGCTGTGCACAGTCGAAAGATTTCCACAAACTAAATTTGCATTCAAAGCAAAAGCAGGTAAACCTGAAGGGACAACAACATCTGAAGACTATCAAGCTAATCTTTATGAGACACAGCAGCATCTGCATCACAAATATGAACAAAAACAGCCTGTTTATTTAAGTACAGTTAAAGGATGACTGGAAAAGCTCAGGTTTAGTAGTTAAAGGAGCAATATGTAGCCCTGACAGGTAGCGTTTAAAATGGTTAACAGCGGCCCAAATTCAAAACATTGGAGCCTTTGAGGAGCGCTATATACTGACTACGACTACGTTGTCGCGGGGGTATAATAATCATCAAACATGTCTTTCACTTATTAAAAGTTCCCATTAAACACAGCATCATAAAAATATCCATATATAAAATCCATAAAGTTGGGAGAAGAGAAAGAAAGATTGTTGGCACTCAGAAAAGGCACCTGAGGAGCAAAGTCGCTCGGTGGGCTCTGATCTGTATCAGTTTGAAATTCACTCCAGCATTTATAAAAATTAACATCCAGGGAGAACAAAAAGGTGAAACTGATATCAGATCAGTTGCCTTCGGGCAACATTTGCTCCATGGAAAGAACCAGCAGAGAAAGCATAGGCTCTGACTCAACACCAAATCAAATGCATCCACCTTTCCCTCCACTCAGAGGAACCAAGATGTGTTCAGAAACTATCTTTGCTGCACTGTGGTTGAAGTAAAGTCTCCTTCTTCTTCTACTGTATAAAACATCTGGATCACCGATGCAGGCATAACAAGCAGGTGTTGTCAAGTAAGGAGGATTTTGTTTTAGATACTTAAGCTGCAGTTAAGATTAACTAAACTTGCTTTGCTTTGGGATATGCTGTTCACTGAAGCTCACACTGAATGTTGACAAATTTCAAATGATAACATATGTGCACATATCTAAAAGACACTGTCTATAACCCTATCTAACGGAGCATGTGTAATAGGTGAGGAACGAACAAACCAGCTTTGCATTTGTCAGTTTATTCCTTAGAAACTTTCCCTGAAGAAATCTACTACTTCGATGGAGGGAAAAGCCATAAAAGCGGACTCTCAGGCAATGTTAGCGATGTTAGCATTGCCTGCTACGGATGCATCTGTGAGGTATTGGTACAACGTGGCCACTTCTCTGTTGGTGTCTCTTGATCACCTGTTAAAGCCTCTATGACCCACTAGGGGGCGGTAAGCCCCTACTGCTTCCATATGACCTGCAAAGCAGACACCACCAAAGCACAGGTGACAGACCACATGACAGGTGGCAAGATGAGGACACATTTATGGGACTAAAGACTTTGTGGGTGTTAGAACACAAACAACATTTTCATGACAGCATCAATTTCTCTTAGCTTGTAATGAAACAAATTGGTTAAAACCAAACAATAGACAACACACTCATTTTCTTCTCACCTACAAAACCCATCGTATGTACAGACCTGCCAAGCCTGGGAAAGTATTTTGAGTACCAAATCGCCGACCTAGATACGTCAGACGCAAATTACTGTAAATAAGTTGCATACATCAGTCCCACAGGATTTTATGAGGCTATGGTGGGCAGGCCTGGGACTCTTCCCCGAAGAAAAGGTTGTACATTTTAAAAGTTAAACATCAATCTGGTGCACTTTAATGGCAAAAATAAGAGACTAGATCTATAAAGAACTGATTTGGGAGGCTTCTAGGTCATGTGGCATGACTGACATTAAAAGTTATTGTACGTGGTAAACTGTCATTGGTCCTTTTTTATTAATAGAGAGCTTATTGGTAGGAGAAGAAACAATCATCCCATGTCTGTCCATTGGTCCGGCAATATTTATTATCCATTACTTATGGGTTAAAAAAAGGAAGAAAAAAAAGACAACTGGCCTCTTTTTGTGTACCTTAAAGTTATAACTTGCACCAGCGTACTTTGACGTTAAAATCAAAATGTCTGCTATGCAAAATGCGTACAGGTTGGCAGGTCTGTATGTTTAATAAATAGAAGTCATACAGTACATAATAACAGAACTATTTGTTTCCTGTTAGACTGACCTGTTCTCTGAACACGCTCCTCTGTCCCTTGACTGTTGTTGTTCTGCACTCTCATTGGTGGAACCACCATGGTCCTCACGCCGCGGGGACTCCTGCCCTGCACTGCAGGGGAAGGCAGTGGTGCTACCATGGCAGCCAAAGGTGGGCGGTTGTTGTGGTTATTGTTGTCGAGGTAACGGTAGGGACTGTTGCCACACGGGGAGGTTGATGTGTCAGACGTGGGGGAGCCTTCCACTGTGTCACAGCCACTCTCGTGGCCGTCGTCCTCGGACATGCTGAATACAGAGGAGAAATAACATTAAGATGATTGGAACTTAGGAGTGGATTTCTCTTTGTAGTTATACACTTTCACAAGCGACTACCTGTTGGGTCTCTTGCATGGTGAGACGGAGGGGCTGGACTGAAGTGAGTTGGAGGCAAAAGAACTGGTGCTGAGGCTGCTGTCAGGGCTGCTGAGGGAACACACTCTCTCCATTGACACACTGGTGTTTCTGCATGCCTCACACACACACTCCTCCTTACACCTACGGAGATCAAAATCAGGGTTAGCATTTCTGAGGCTCATGATAGTAAAATTGACTCACTCGATTAATCCAGTTATCTCATGGATAACTGAAATTTTAGATCAATAATCTGTATTCCAGATTTTTCTTAAAGAAGTTTGTTACTAGGGGTGGGACAATAACAAAAATAAATAATAATCGATTTACCTATGTATTGCAATTATTTTTTTTTACGATTTTGAAATAGATTTTTTTAATGCCAGAATTGATATGCAGTATTTGCTTCATTTGTTTCTATGTGGAGGTAGAAGGAAGTTACCCCTTTTATTATTTTAGTCTAAGTAACGTGACGTCATATCCGTTCCGTATCCGTCAACCAAAACAAACCGGCCAGCCACCACGAGCCGAAACGGAAAAGTAAAAAACGTCGGAGGGTCCACGTGGTTATGACCTGTACCGTCACATTTTAACCATCGAAAATGTTAAACACTACACATCCAGTAAAGTAAGGAAACACTTTGGGTTTTCACACATCATGGTTAAAGCTGCATGCTAACTCTGTCATGGACAGGAAACATTATCATAACGTAACGTGCGGTCAAGCCAGCCGTCACTCGCATCTCTGTGGTCAAATCGGCCGACGCTACAACCCAAAAATCAAAGAATAAAGACATTTCCCTCACAAATTAGTGGTATTTTCTTTTTAATGTATAAGGGACATGTAATGTTTTATACTTCTGGTGAATATAAGCCAATCGACCCTTTGTGAACACCTTATTTTTATAACCGGACGTAGTCACATGTGTATACTTCCACTAACTTCGCCAAGTGCGTCGCTAGCTCTCCATCAGCTCCGTTCCATTTATACATCCATGGTCAGCTCCATCGGGGCTGTTTGAATGCATTTAACATAAATGTCAGTATACAGGTGCCCTGCAGTTGTAGTGTTGACCGATTTAAACAGAGATGAGAGTGACGGCTGGCTTGACTGCACGTTACCGCAATACGTTAACGTTTCCTGTCCATGACAGAGTTAGCATGCAGCTTTAGCCATCATGTCTAGCGCTGCTTTTCCTGTCGATGTGTGAAACCCAAAGTGTTTCCATACTTTACTGTATGTGTAGTGTTTACCACTTTGACTTTAAAATGTGAGGGTGCAGGTCGTATCCAAGTGGACTCTCCACCGTTTTCTATTTTATCGTTTTGGCTCGCTGCGGCCAGCTGCGGTTTGTTTAGGTTGACGGATACAGAACACATATGATGTCACGTTACTCAGACTACAACAATAAAAGCGGTAACTTCCTTCTACCTCCGCAAAGACTCATTCTGGCTTTAAAAAAATCTATTTCAAAAGTGTAAAAAAAAACAAAACGCAATACATTAGTGAATCCATTTTTCCCTCACCCTTAATGTTGAACAGGTTGATTTTGATAATCCCATTTCTATTATCTCTGATGCAACTCACTCGCTCAGACGACACCTCGGAGGGTCTTCCTCCTCTTCGTCCTCTCCGTCAGTCAGTTCACTGCGGATGCTGATCACACTGGGAGCAGGGCTTGGTGTGTCACCCATCAGAACCGCCACATCTCGCTGTTGCCGACTGGACAAGTCCACCTGGCTGTTACCATTTGGCACCGCCTCTTTGAAGCAGCTCACTTCCTCGTCTGCATCATTCTCCTCTTCATCTGTGTTTTGAACTTCCGGTTGCCTGGTTGCCACCGGAGGCACCTCCCTCCGAGGCTGCTCTCTTCGTGCCACTGCCTGTCCAACAACATTGGCCACCTTGGGGGTCCGACTTGTTGATATATAGATGTTGCTGGGGTGGGACAGGTTCCTTTTAACAGAACAGGTGATATATTACATATCAATACAATTATATAGCAAAACAGTTTAATTTCACTAAGGAGCAGAATCTCACCTGTTGTGACTGTATCTGTTCCTTTTATTGGCTGGCTGGGGCCACACAACATGAGCTATGCCAATGTTGATTGGCTGATGGGCAGAGAGGGCTGGCATCTGATTAGTCAGGAGAGGTTGTTGCATCAGTGAAGTGTAGTGGCTGCTGTGGGGACACAATTGCCTGTTAAAAGCTATCAAAATAAAACACTAAAAAGAAGTGCAAGAGAAACTTAATGCAGCCTTATACAGTACTTACTACAAATATGTGATAGGAATAGACGACATGCTATGCTCTGATGAAAGCAAACAAAACTCTCGACTTATAACAAGACTTCTAAAATAATATTACAACCACAACTTCATATGAAATGTGCTCAGTCATCATGCACATTTGCAAATGGAAAAACCCTGTTAGAATCCTGGTTAATACACATGGACAACAAATTGTGCTTCTTTAGCAGTCTAGCTGTGTTAGGCCCGGATCAGACAGTCTGCGTTTTAGCAGCCTGGGGTGGCTTTTGTAATTGTTTTCAATGAGAGTGAAGCGTTTTGTGCGCTGCTTTTGCGTTGCCGAGCGCCTCACGTTTATTAGATTAGATTCTTTATTAGCCACATGACCAAGGCTGGTGGAATTAGTTTTTTTATACAGTATGTCAGAGGTGATGAGTAGGATGTGAGGGGTTGGAGATGATCTTCTTTGCTCGTTTTACAGTTCTGTGAGTACTTAAAACTTTGGATGCCTTGTTAACAATACACTGTAGTTTTTTTCCGTGTTTGACTGCCCGTGCTGCCGTACCATACTGTGAGAGAGGATGTGATGATGGACTCAACGATGAATGAGTAGAACAGAACAAGAAGATGTTGCGGTTTTAAAAAATGAAGGAATTATTGTCGTTGTTGGGCTTTTGCAATGATGTGTTGCCTGCTCTGTGCACCTCGCGTTTTCACAGGAACGCCCTGAACGCCTCGGGTTAAAAAAAATTCAACGTCATTATGGGTTTTTTCTCATTGTGGTGACTTTTGCTGGATACCCAGAGCTATTTGACTTCACCAACCGTAGTTATCATGATCCGAACAGAAAACAGAAGGCCTGAAGGCAAATTAATGCAAAGCTGTTTTCATTAATAAAAACTGTACCATTACCTATTAGGTAGCGTACAATTCATGGTATGTAACGCTCTGTCTGATCGGGCAACAAAAAGGCAGTGCGGTGCGCCTCATGTTTTCCACCTGCATAACGCACTCTGTGTCAGGGCCTTAAATATTTCTTGGTCAACATTACATCCGAGAAATCTTGTTGCGACAGAAAGCCGACAGTAACCCAGTTACTTTAGTGCATGCACACTGAATGCAACACAAAGAATTCTGACTAAAGGAAGTAAAACAGGGAATTTTCCAGACTTTAAGTTTGGGTGACTCACCCCCAGTTGCTGAGTCTCTGTGGGCCGGCTGTGGTGTCGTTGGTGAGGGAGGACGGGGGTGGAGGAGGGGGATGAGAGGGAGGAGGACCCACTGCAGTCATCTGTTGCCAGGCAGATGGGACAAGGAGCTGCTGCCCCCGGCTAGACCAGGCCTGCTACAGGGTCAACAAGAAAAGAAAAGAGTATTATTCAATCATCTGTTGATCCCCATAGCGTTGATCTGTATCAACTCCCCCATAGCTAGGCCTGATACCTGTTAGGGGTCAGAGGTTGACTAGGATACACAAGCTATTTAGAATCCATGTTTGGGTCTTACCTGAGCGATTACACCAGGTCTCACTGGTAAGGGCTGTATGGGAGGGGCCTGAGTTACCATGGGAACAGAATACCCTGCTGGTTGGTTAAGGTTACCTTTAAAAAAACAAAAAACATTCGTCAGTCATGCAGCTCAATAAGGCTGTGTCTAAATGCAATAGCATCTTGGTGAAGCTATTGCACCACTCGTTTACAGTTCAGCACTTTATATTGGAAATGATTGAGTAAAAATCGTTCTCATAACAATGTAAAACATTTTAAATATGCAATCTGTGAAATAAAATGTCTTAAATTACTGAATAAAATGTGTTATGCAATCGTTGTAAGCAGCGTGCAGTCTGCATACCTTGCATGGTTGGAGGACAAAGAAGAAGGGCAGTTGGGAAGGAGTCGGTGCACCCAAACTGACCATTCCCAGTTGTTATCGCTATCCCAGGATGCAACACTGAGGGAGCTGACTGGTTTAAAGCCTGCATTAGAAAATAGTACAAGGAGGCAGTGGCAGAGAGGACAATGGAATGAAAGAAACAGAGAAGAGAATATAGAGAAGAAAGGGAAAATTTGAAAAGAGGAGTCAGAAGAAATGAAGCGAATGAAGAAGAGAGAGGAAATGAAAGTACAGACATTGAAAGAAGATTAGCGATAATTCTTGAGCACAATGATGGAGTCAAATGTGACAGAAACACAAAGACCAATATTCTGAGATGATATGTTACAGCACCTTCTCCCCTGAAGAGGGCAACGTTAGGTCATCAGTACAGAAACAGTGCACAGAAACATTAAAGACTGGACATATTTATAGGCGTTTATTTATGTTCTCTGTCCTGGCAAAAAATGGGGTGTCACCAAGAAACAACATGTAGTGGCATAATTTTCAACTGAAATGATCCAGCCACTACCATGCTGAATGACAGAGGTTTTAATGTTTTTAGAAGCAAAATGGCATTAAAAAGAACTGACTGTGGTGTCTGTAAATCCAGATCTTAGTCAAACTGATATTAGGGCTGTCAAATTTAACGAGATAACGCGTTAACACAAATTTGTTTGATTTCTTCAGCGCATTAACGCAACAACAGCTAGAGTGAAGATACTGGTACCATATGAAACTAGAAAAAACAAAGGAATCCAATGGTATCAACCATGTCATACTAGCTTGTCGTGAAGGAGGCTAAATAACGCTCCAAATGTACGCAAAATGTTGGCGAGGAAAAACTTGCATGGCCATTTTCAAAAGGGTCCCTTGACCTCTGACCTCAAGATATGCGAATGAAAATGGGTTCTATGGGTACCCACGAGTCTCCCCTTTACAGACATGCCCAATTTATGATAATCACATGCAGTTTGGGGCAAGTCATAGTCAAGTCAGCACACTGACACACTGACAGCTGTTGTTGCCTGTTGGGCTGCAGTTTGCCATGTTATGATTTGAGCATATTTTTTATAGTAAATGCAGTACCTGTGAGGGTTTCTGGACAATATCTGTCATTGTTTTGTGTTGTTAATTGATTTCCAATAATAAATATATACATTTGCATAAAACAGCATATTTGCCCACTCCAGTATTGATAAGGGTTTTAATTAATTGACAACCCTAACTGATATAAATGATTACTGGTGCAATGGAAAATACAATACAAAAGGTAAAACCAGTAAGGTCCAGTAAGACAGAAAACGTACTACTGTAGCAGCAAACACACACGGCTACAGTATCTCACCTGAGTGTGGACTGGTATGTTGCTGTAGCCTAGAGGGAGGCCAGAGGAGACAGTGGGGGCTACAGGGGGTCTTGAGAAATGAATGGTGTTCTGATTCAGAGCGTCAAAAACTGCATTGGTAGGCCGACTGTGGCACATATCCATGATGCGGAAAGACAACTGCACTCTGGAGAGAACAAGAGGAGATGCAGCGGGGTGAGGAGGGAAATTGTAGGACTGGAGTTCAAACTACAGTCAACAATAATTAATTTATGCCATCCCTTTGTACACTGCTAGTTACTACAGGTGCCTTACTGGTTACTGTGTGGGTAGTCCAGCAGATGAGTCATCGTGAGGAAGGGGTGATTGAGGACGCTGGAGGGAACAGTTCTGTCCTCGGCATCGATCAGCAGCATGCTCTTCAGTAGAGACACAAACTCCCTCCTGTCAGCCTTGTCTGCTTGCATGTCACTGGAATCAGGACTCAGCACCAAGTTCACCTGATCGATGGGAGCAGAGAGAAGACATTGTGTATGAGAACCACAATCAATTAAGAAACCCAGGAGTGCTTGAACTTATCAGCTGATATGATGGTTTTACAGCCGCGCAACTAGGCTTGATGTTTTTTTTATAGATAAGATCATGAAGTTCAACATAAAACATAAAATGATCACACTGCTGTGTATCCAAACATGAACCTTAAACTGTCTGTTATCTCTTGTCCCTCGTATGTTGGATTTGTTCAGCATGGTTTGAACGTGATCTAATGCCGACCTTACACCAAACGACTTTTCAAGCGATTTCACTGTGGCAGACATATTTCCAATGTCCGAATAAAATCCCGGGAGTTTTGCTAGAGCTGCAGCGCGCTACCGTAATCTTAATCGTTTAGTGCAAGGTGGTCATAAACTCAGTCCAAGCTGCCTTAAGTCAGTCTTTTTCTCATTCCGATAAAATCAAACCAGTTTAATATTATCGTAAGTTCAATGACGCCAACATTGTCAACAATAATAGGTGCGCTCTCTCCAGCACCAAACAAGGCCTATATTGAAGGAGGCTGGGACACGGGCGGACATGGGTCTTGGGGTAACGGGTATAACACATGCGCAGTGTAACTGGAGCTGTGGTCGCGCGTAGCGATTGGCTCAAATTCGGCGAGTGCAAACCAGATTTTAGTGATTATGTGTAGTACCCCAAAAGATATGACGCGTTGATGACGCGTGACCCATCCTCTTTTAATAGGCCTTGGCACCAAACGGGGTAGAAAGTAAACATGGAGAAACTGGGGGAGTTGTGGAGTGAACAAGAGTGCCTCTTTGACATGTCCTCCCATTTGGAGGACATGTCAGAGTGGAGAAGCAAAAAAGCTGCAGCTCTCAAAATCCCCGGTGAGCATGCTATATGCTATAGCTAGCTAGCTAACCACTGTCCCAAACGGGGCTACTTGCAAGCTAACATTAGCGTTCAGAGAGAGAGAGACGTCACTTACGCGACTTTTGGAGGTGTAGTCTTTCCAATCACGTATTTGAACAGTCTGATATTTCAATAGTTTTACAACAAACTGCAACTTTCTTGACTTGTAAAATGATCTTTTAAATTGACAAATATCATATGTGTGATTCATGGCGCAATTCAAACAGGATTAAAAAAATATTTGTCTCTCGTCATTGATTACGTTCATATTTTTTTGGAAATAAGGTCCCATGGTGGTCCACCGGAAGGGGCGGGACTTCGCCGCTCTATTTCCACCAGGAGCAGATGTGACATCATCTCAAGGGGAATCTAGTTGTAGTCTTGTAAATAGTGACCCTGCAAGATCCCCAGTCTTTGCAAAATATTATAGTCTGTGACTAAAAACTCTGACTTGAGACACGTTGTCTTTAGATGTGAGAGGGTGTCAGATTTCAGTCTTTTAAAAGTCTTTTCAAAGTCTCCTCGTGTATGGGGGGCAGAAGTCATTTGGTCTGGTTGGACTCACGTGTGCTATGTCATCCAGACAGGTGAAGATGTACTTTCTGGCCTCTTTGGATTTAAGTCCCGTCTCTTTCTCGTGCTCTTCTGTTGTCTGGAGGAGGAACAGAAATATTAAGATTAAACAATCTCCAGTATGGAGGTGCAGTGTTTAAAGATTTTTGTATAAACATGTTTTTTGCATCTGTGTTGAAAGCTACCGCTGTCATGTTTACATGATAAGGAATGAAAGGTCAAAGTATTACACAAAAAAAACACAGGCGGACCATGTGTTTCCATGTAAATCTGTGTGGTCAGAGTGTTGGGTTTTTGCTGGGAAGTACATGGACGGATAAACATTAGGCTCACATTCATTTAAAATTTATTTAAGAGTGAGCTCAGAAGGTAGTCTAAACAGTTTCACATTTCCTAGAGGTTTCCTCAGGGCGTGCTGGCTTCGTCTTGTTTTGAAAAGCTTATGCATCTGTTTCCTATTGGTAATGTACTACTTCATGCGTTTTTTCCTGGCTGCAATGACTTTGACTTTCAGCTTACCAGTTAATCTGTGTCCCCAACACCACAGGAAACTGTGACTGTTGATGATGTGTGGTTGATAGGAGGATGTGCACTTTGTGTTTGCGTGATAACATGCATGTTATATGAGTGTATATTTGTGTGCAGGTACTTTTATTTTCCAGGAGGCGTAGGGAGAGTTGGACTCTTTGGAGAAGAAACGAGAGGTCTTGGTCCCCTTGTTGAGCAGCTGCTCGGCAGGCAAGCCCTGAGTCTGAGAGATGTACCGGATCTGAGCAGAGAGGGAGAGAGAACAGAAACAGGAGAGTGGAAAATTAATAGGAAAAAAATTTAAAAAAAAATCAAGTATAGAGAAATGACAGAGGAAAGTAATGAAAGAATACATGGGAAAATGTGGACAAAGAGAAGTGTGTGCTTACTTATGTTATATTCTGCAACTTGGATTTTGTCTGGGCTGGTCTAAAAGCTGCTTGTTATCTAATACGGCATGGTAACATCCCTGCACTTCAACCTTTACTGCACTGCCAAACTGACATAGATGGAGCACTTCACAGGCTGAAGCAGCAAACAAGCCACACACACAGAAGTCAGAGGTTGTTGATATTTGTGTGCAAAATTTAAAAAAAAGTATTTCACACACTGAAGATTCAGTTTATGATAAGAGCTTTCACACCCTGCATTACTTAGAAAAGTAGTGCTTCCTGAATGTAACCAACGACACAGCACTTGAGACTAAATTCATGCTTAACCTACACAAGTATACTCAAAGCCTCATCTTCAATTTCTTCTTATTTGAACTTTAAGTGACAGATTTAAATGTGGTGGATTGATGTAAATCTCATGACCAGAGTAGGGTTGGACGACTGGACGAATATATATCAGCTTTTGGCGATTGGCTGAGTACATCACAAGGTTGTTCTTTTTGGGTGATTATTGGGGCGATGTTTGTCATATTATGCTATTAATTTAGAGGTTTGCCTCTGAAGAATGAGAGCAGCTCAGCTCAGCCGCTGTTCAGCAGGCAGTGTGTATAGCCAGTTGTTGGGCTGCCTCAAGAAAACATTCTGAAAATACAAGAATGTAGTAACTTTCAAAGTCATCCATTAATTAAAAGGGTTTGGGATTTTTTTTGACCAGTATGGATTTCTCATGTGAATATGGCTCATGTCTTTCTTATTTGTCGATATTTTTAATTATACCTACAAATATGACACCCCTGCCAAATTAAGTTCTTGCGGAATTATTTCCACCGCAAGAAGTTTCCCCCAGAACTAAGAACCTGTTGAGGAAGTCATTGCGTTTCGACCGCAGAGGCCGGGGTCTAAATTAAGTTCCAGGGACAGTGTATGGGGGCCTTTTAACCCCCCCAAAAAGGCCCTGGTCTGAGGGTAGTATTTTTGAAAGTACCAGAACTTTTGGGGTGGAGTTTGCAGGAATGACCATGAAACACACAAACAGCTGCTTCAACAGCTTCAACTCGTGTACGCTTCATTCATAAACAAGGAAGTACTCTAGTATTGAGGGGCGAACATTTCTCTCATCACATGTCATGTTGCTTTATCATACGTCAGCGGACTAATTTGCCTAATCATCACAGGTCTTTAGAACGTAGACAACAGTGGGCTGAAGGAACCTTTTAGGTCCTTGAAAAGTAGTTTCAGGGACTAAAAGTTCTGGGAACTTTTGGTAGAAACCCGACTTTTGTGTCATGTTGTACATGCAAGACCCACGTTTTACTGCCGTTATTCATCATCTGTGATGTGAAAATATCAGATGTCCACACAGTAAGAGAAATAAAGAGGGTGCGTCCTGGCCATGGTTTAATTATAAAATCCTAGCACAGCACGGAGAGTCTCTCATGCCGGGCTGCTGACAGAGCTGTCAGCCAAACACTCAGTCACACTGAACGGCAATAGAGGAAGTTGTACCAGCCTCTGGTTCAAAAGTAGTTTAGCCGACTTCATTAATAGTCAGCACCAGAGCTGAGAGCATCAGAGCAGCCAACAGACACAGGTCGCACTGCCCTGCCTCGTGCTGTTCGGCATCGTGCTGCCCTCTGATTCCATCACCTTTCTCTACTTCCTTCACAGTGTTGTGGTTGGGTCATTTTGGGATATGACTTGGTTTGTAAAGTCTACAGAGCCTGCCATGTTGTTATTCTGCACTGCTCCACCAGCCAAATGCTGGTAAAATATACAAGTGGCTGCTAGATTTGCTTCACTTACCAGCCAAAAAAACAATGGTCATCTATGGAGTGGCTGGTAGATTGTTTAATCTACTAGCCACAGTGGCAAGTGGACCAAAAAGTTTATTTCTAACACTGACAATGACGCAAAAAAGAAGAATGATTTGATTGTCGATTCGTGGCTTCTTTAGGGGCAGTTATTTTCCCTCACACTCACAACTCTTTTCTTTCTCACCTGACACACAGACAGTAAAATCCATCACACAAAGACAGTTTGTTGTAGTTAACTAAAAAATATGATACAACTGAATCATGCAGATTCTTTACATGTTTTTACTGGGGGCTCCAAACATGGCTCTGATGTAAAACTACATCATGTCAGTTGGTTTACCTCACTGACCATAAAAAATTTATTTCTACTCATTTATTTTTTGCCATTTTGTTTGTTTTTCAGTTCACGAAAGATTTAAAATCCTTAAAAAAGGAGTGGTTTCCAGCACCCTTTGATTTGCAAGTTATAAAATATACTTATTCATTTCCCAGGAGGTACCAGATATGTGCCAACTTTTCCTAAGAATTCATTCAGCTCTCCGGCCTGCCCTGTTTTTATTACCCCTATCAAATTTTATGATGCCTAACAACATCAGGCAAAGTGACTGCCGATGAAAACTAGCCTTTCAGCTACCTCGGGTACACTTACATTTGTTTGAATGTTGATTAACGTGCGTTGTCCTCTTTCAAATAAAAACAGAATTACCACCTTGCGGTTGTTTGCCTCCGCCAACCAGTCAAGTTGCAGTTCACATCCATGTCTGTCCAAAATGTCATCACTTCATCATTTTATTTTATTAGACATTTCTGTGAAATTGTCAAAATTAGCATATTAATTCTTGAGTTATGGCCAAAAATGTGTTTCGTGAGGTCACAGTGACCTTTGACCAGAAATTCCCTCCAGGCTTTCCATGAGATATCGTGTTCACGAGAATGGAACGGTCTTGAGCTCACAGTGACCTTTGACCTCCAAAATCGAATCAATTCATACATGAGTCCAAGTTGACGTTTGTGCCATATTTGAAGAATTTTCCTCAATGCATTTCTGAGATATCGTGTTCACGAGAATGGGATGTACGGACGGTCGGACAACCCAAAAACATAACTCGCTGGCGTGGAGGCATAAAAATAATAATTTCATGACACTCAAGAAATCCCATGACCAATGGAAATCCTACAGTGATACAGGATATAGGAGTTTAACAGCCTGTATGTGTGTGTGTGCATGAGTGCACGTGTCTACGGCCCAGAACAAACACACTGACTGGCCAGAACCTGCTGATGGTGCACTGAACACTCACCACAGTGTGTGTGTGTGTGTGTGTGTGTGTGTGTGTGTGTGTGTGTGTGTGTGTGTGTGTGTGTGTGTGTGTGTGTGTCTGCCATCAGGCTTATGCTTATAAATACATTTTGCTGTGTAGAGTGGAACTGCAGTGAGCCTTGGCATAGCACAGCATACTTTTCGGGGCTCGATATGCACGCGTGAGTGTGCGTCCTGGCATGGCCCAGCGGTACAACAGAGCGGTCATTGCTCAGTGAAGCTCTATCGGCCACTATCTCTGACTGATGACTGTCCAAACTGCTAGCTGCTGCTGGATGCACAAGTGACACCTAACCATAAACCCTCCAAAAACATACATACATACATACATACATACATACATGCATACATGCATACGCATTAAACAGGGTCTCACCAGACAAGCCATCAACTCTTTAAAAAATGGAATGAACAAGAATGTTTGGTAATGGCGTGTACTATCGAAGTACAGCCAATCTCAAACATTTGGTTTGGCAAAGAAGCCCAAATAAGTTAGCTTGGAGGACTTTGTAGATTTCCATAAAAGGTCAAATCCAATTTTCTCCCAACATAATAAATGTCAAGACACGACAATACCAGGGTGTCCAAGTTTTTCTTTTCCCAAATTTCTAAACTGATACACTGTAAACATGATGGGCTTAATTCCAGTCTTCACAGAGTTGCTTATGGTCAAACACAGAGTAATCCTGTACTGGTCTGTGAATGCAGTGTGGGCCATTTCCCATGCTCCCTCTCCCTCGCCGGGGGACTCCATTTAAAGTCCCAGTTGTGTAGTTTAGACCGCTCGACCCTGTGGGAAGATCATCACACGTTGCCAAGAACAATTTCCTGATTCACTCAGCTCAGATTAGCATTAGGTGGATTTCATGCTGGATTTGTTGGACTTCACTCATACGGCGAGAGAGAGATCAGGGAGCAACAACAAATACAGGTTTAACTAGATAATGAAGATACGGCTGAGTTTTGGCTGCTGGCAAAGCAGAGACCGAAGAATTATACACAATAAATGTGTATTCTGTAATCTCTGAAAAATTATATTTCTTTGTTTATTTTGTCGTCTTTACGCCGTCGGTGGTAGAGAGGGATATATCTTGATCTCTCCTTCCCTCCCTTTGAGAGTGTGAGTGTGTGTGTGTGTGTGTGTGTGTGTGTGTGTGTGTGTGTGTGTGTGTGTGTGTGTGTGTGTGTGGGATACAGTAGCTGGTAGCTGTTGCATGTGAAGAATGTTACCTGGTCGTACTCCAGTGCTCCAGGGTAGAGAGGCCAGCCCAGAAAGAGCTCAGCTATTACACAGCCCAGTGACCACATGTCTATGGCCTCGCAAAATGGCAAGCCCAAAATAATCTCTGGAGCCCTACGGAGAGAAAAGAGAAGCAGAAATAGGTTACTTTTGGGAGTTGGTCACTAGGGTTGGGCACCGTTCATATTTGGACTGATACCAGTACCTTTTTTTGGTACTTTACTCTCTCTATAATAACAAAAAATGGAATGTCAGTTGTAAAAAAATTAGTCCAAACTTTTCAATTTCAAAATTGTTTTTCCATTTACAACATTTTGCACACCACACAAAATAACCTCCTCCCTCTTCCCTCCCAAAAAACCTGTTCCTAAAATGTCCAGCCTGTCACCAAGGCATAGCGTGAGAACTAGGGCTGTCAATCGATTAAAATGTTTAATCGCAAGTGATTGTCCATAGTTAATTCGCAATTAATTGCACATATTTTATCTGTTTAAAATGTACCTTAAAAGGGAGTTTTGTCAAGTATTTAATACTCTTATCAACATTGGAATGGACAGATATGCTTGCTTTATGCAAATATATGTATATATTTATTTTTGTAAATTAATTCAAACATAAAACACTGACAAACATTGTCCAGAAACCCTCACATTTAGCATAAAAAATATGCTCAAATCAAGAAAAAAAACAAAAAACAAATCAAGCCAACAGACAACAACAGCTGTCAGTGTGTCAGTGTGCTGACTTGACTATGACTTGTCCCAAACTGCATGTGATTATCATAAAGTGGGCATGTCTGTAA
>CAKAOH010021046.1:0-18260 GCA_916701665.1 Sebastiscus tertius | reverse complement strand
ATCCTTCTTTAAATATTATATATATATATATAAAAATAGAGAAAAATTATAAGAAAATAATATAAATGCATGCATTTATAAAATTGCAAAAATTGTGTAAATGGATCATATTTCTTTTATATGTATTGTTTGCCGATGAGTTGAGTTAATTGTACCTTGTATTGTTTACAAATTTAAATAGACAAAAACAGGTCTAGTGTGGGTCTCAGAGGGTTACAAAAAAGAAAAAGAAACATTCCAGTAGAAATTTAAAGTCACAGATACTATTTTGTACAACACTGCCTGCAGCTTCAAAGCTGCAGTGTCGCACTCCGGCCTGCTGGTGGCGGTAGAGCACCATCTCATGTGTTCACCGACCATAGAGCCTCCACAGAGGAGAAACCAGCGTGCGTCCTCCTCCTCCTCCTCCTCCTCATCGTGGGGCTTCAACAAGACAAACACTCTCTCTCTCTCTGTGAGCTGGAAGTAACTTTTTATATCCTCCAGAGAAGAGTTATTATAACAAACCACTCGGAATATAAACATCTGGGTTCAAAGGTGTTGAAACGGAACAAACCATGTCGGCCTCAACGGCGAAAGTGAACCGAAAGGAGAACTCAAATCACGACGGAGCGGCGGACGAGACCTCCGGTAACGTTACCGGAATGGCGGTTAAACGGCAGCCTGCAACGCCATTTTACTCTGTTTATTGTCGTCATTTTGTTATTGTGAATGTTGTTTTTATTGTGTGGTGTCGAATTATATATATTTTATCTTAATTAGTACTTAATTGACGTCACACACTGGAGGCGACATGTTGTAATGTAGCATGTTAGCATAAAGGAGCTAACTAGTTAGCACAGGAGCTAGCTGTTAGCTTACATTAGCTGCTAGTTTTAATGAAAGGAGGCCGGTGTTTTGCATCGCTTAAGCTGGATTTAGGTGCAGTTATTGTTCATGAGTGTGTGGAGGTTTGTTGTCGTGAGCTAACTATTGATAAACATCGAATGCAGCTCCTCACACATACACGTTTTGTGGCTGTAGCTTCGTTTGTTTGCTAACATTGTTAGCAACGTGCACAACATTCACCTGGACGTTGTTTCCACACGGTCAAGAAAAGGCCCTTAACTGTAAACATATAACATATGCATGCATATAACATATAACATATGCATGCATATAACATAATATATAACATATGCATAAATATAATAATGCACATGCATTTGTTGTATGTTATATGCATGCCCATAACATATAATATATGCATGCACATAACATATAATATATGCATGCATATAACATATAACATATGCATGCATATGCTATATGTTATATGCATGCTTAGCTTTTTGTGTGCGAGTTAGCTGAGCAAAAAAATGTCAACAAGCGCTTCTTATTGTGTCTTTAGACGGCTTTAAATGTCCCTTTTGAGGTTGTTTTTATGAAGGTTGGTGTTTGTTTTTTAATGCACAAAGAGGAAGCTATCAAAATACTGCGGGGTGTGATAACAACAAGTGTGAAGTAGCCAGATAGTATATATTTTTTTTGCATGGAGACGTCGCTGAGTCCCTCATTCATTCAAACCAGGCCGCCTTTAGCTGCAACAGGAAGCTCCAGAGGCGAAGGGGTCCGTCTGTCTGCCATGGAGCCTACACACACACACACACACACACACACACACACACACACACACACACACACACACACACACACACACACATAGTCCCGCGTTATTTTACACACTGTTCATGCAATGTGAGAACTTGATGTGAGATTTGCGGACCTATAAAATTAAGTATTACCTTGATTTTCATTTAGGATGATCAGATATAGTCACTGATTTATTTAACTTGTTTATACATTTTCTTAATTTTAATATTTTTTGTTTACATAAAATCATTGCATTGAGCATTTTTTTTTTTTTTTATTAAAAGATTTGTGGCTAAGGCTTCCAAGGCTACTATGGCTGTCCAAATAAAAATCTTGAGTAGTTTATTTAAGCAGAAAGACCTCATTGTATCTACTTGAGCCCTGGCCTTTCAGCTATTATGCTACAATCTAATGCATTATGCAACTACTCTGATTTAATACAGCATGTCATGGGAATGTCTAGTTGGATAATGGGTATTATCATTTAATGAATTTTCAATGGCATTGCATGATTTTTTTTTCCCAAAATCCTAAGTTAAAAATGTTCCTTTTCCTTTCAGAAAAAGAGCAACAGGAAGCAATTGAACACATCGACGAAGTACAGAATGAAATTGACAGGTGAGTTTGATTGTTGTTTATGAGTAATGAGAGATGGGAGCATGAAGAAAGTTGTCTTAGTAACATGATGCTTTGATGTCTTCTTTCTCCCCAGACTGAACGAACAGGCCAGTGAAGAAATTTTAAAAGTAGAGCAGAAGTACAACAAATTACGCCAGCCCTTCTTTCAGAAGCGATCAGAACTCATAGCCAAAATCCCCAACTTCTGGGTCACAACATTCGTCAACCATCCACAAGGTAAACTATGTTTTTTATCTGTATGTGTGTGTGTATGGTGATGCTAAGCTTAGGAGCTGTCTTGTAACAGAAATGAGCACCAGTGGAGTAAACGGGTATTGTCTCAATTTATTACACTATGCATTGCTTTTTAATGTTGTTAAAGTATTTCTCATTAGCACAAAGAACATAGTGTGATCAGCAGCTAATGGTGTCTGTGCTATGCCTGCAGTTTCAGCTCTTCTGGGGGAGGAAGATGAGGAAGCACTTCATTACTTGTCGAGGGTCGAGGTCACTGAGTTCGAGGACATCAAGTCTGGATATAGAATAGATTTTGTAAGTTTTGCGGCTCACTTTGTATTTGTACATTCTAAATGGCATGCATGGAATATACTGATAACAGGTGTGTTTTCTTTTCTGTAGTATTTTGACGAGAACCCGTACTTTGAGAACAAAGCCCTCTCCAAAGAGTTTAATGTAAACGAGAGCGGAGATCCGGTTTCCAAATCAACTGAAATCAAATGGAAAGCTGGAAAGGTTTGTTTACTCTTTGGCTTGTATGTTATGTTTTGGGAAACAAAATAAATTATCTTTCATCTATTACTACACAATCTAATTAACCCAAGAAGTAGGAAAACATTGAATAAAAAAAAAAAAAAGTCTTAATTATTTCACCTTCAATTTCCATTGCAACCTGTCTAGTCTTATTATTCTCTTAGCAATATTATAATCTTCACCAGACACATTTTTCTCTCTCAGGACCTGACGAAGCGTACAGGCCAGACGCCAAACAAAGCTGGGAAGAAAAGACAGCACGAGGAGCCAGAGAGCTTCTTCACCTGGTTTACCGATCACTCCGATGCAGGAGCTGACGAGCTGGGAGAGGTGATCAAGGATGACATCTGGCCTAATCCGCTGCAGTACTACTTGGTAGGCTTCACTCTTCACCTCAGTTTCTTCTAGTCTTAAGAGAGCGTTCTGACAGAAAACCACACAAAGCCCTTTGTCGGTGGGGGGCGTGTTGCTCGAGGTACTGGTGAACATGATGACACAATACGATTAAGTTTTGGCTGAAAAGTAAAAAGAAATTGCAGGATAGGAATTCATTTACATAGTTTGTCCACCAGAGAACACTGACAAGTTTATTTTCCGACTGTAAAATGTCCCACTCTCTACATATGACGGCCACAAGAACCACATTTAAAGAAAAATGTTTGGTAAAGTTTAGTGATAAAAAGAAAGTAAGAAAATATCTGACTGATCAACTGACATGTTCTCAGATTTGATAAAAACTCAAATATTGATATCAGTATCACCGTGAAACATATTGTATTGGTCCGGCTCTCTAGTAAAATGTTGACTTTAGTGCTATACTAGTCTGAGAGATGGCTGCATAATGTAAGTGAACAGCAGGGTGAATATAGTTAACTGCAGTAAGGATGAGGCAGGACCAAGTGGTTAATGTGTGAATGTTCCCCAAGGTCCCTGACATGGAGGATGAGGAAGGTGACGGCGATGATGACGACGATGAAGAGGAGGGTCTGGAAGATATTGATGAGGGGGAGGAAGAGGAAGGTGAAGACGACGATGACGACGATGGAGAAGATGGAGAGGTAACGATACTGTAGATCATTAACACACTAATCATAGAGACTGAGCGCCACAATATGCAACCAACGCTAACAGAACGCCTGTAACTAGCTAAAAACATCAGACTTCTTGAATTATAATATGCTGAAAGGTTATTATGGAGTTTTTGCCCAATGATGCCCAAAAATTATTGCCGACTGAAGCTTTAATAGTAGGCTCGTTCGAGATGAGCCAGGCCTGCGCAGAATCGGTCACCAGCGATCGCCGCGCAATGCATGTCGGTTAGATTTGTGTCCGACTTGATGCCGACTTGCTCTGACGTCGTGGATATGTGGGCAACGATAACCTCGCAAGATTGAGGCGACCGCTGTTTTTTGAGCCAGGCGCCGCAGTTGCTCTCCACCGACTGCAAGACCCAGGGCATTATGGGAAACGCCTGGCTCGCACCTGATCGGCTATAAAAATAATAAAGGATACAACCCAACGAGGGATACGAAGGATACAAACAAATATAAATAAATCCCAACGTGGTCTGCAGACTACAAGTAGCCTACAGATCGGATCTAACAGGAAGTAACTTTTTCTGTGACTTCCTGTAAATTCTGTGAAGGCTGCTCGAAACAGCTGGAAACTGTCTGACTTGACCGCAGCTTTTTGTCACCGCCCCCTGCTGCTGCCGCCTGATCTCGTCTACTTTCCAGGCGAGGCGTAGCTCATCTCGAACGAGCTTAGTAACTCTAATGACTTCTGAAATGTTGGATGTCGGAGCAACCAGTGTAATACTTTTTTCTTTCTTTCAGGATGACGGAGAGGATGATTAAACATTTCAGCCAACATCTTTTTCCCAGTCCTCCCTCTGTGATGTGATCATCCTACATCCCACGGGAGCAAAAATATTTTGTTTGTTTTGTGGGGGGGAAGGGGTTTGTAAAAAAACAAAACAAAAAAAATCTTTTTTCCTGTGTGTCGTCAGCCTTGTCCGTCCTCTTCCTCTGCAGCCACGGCCTATCCGTAATGGCATGTCTAAAGACCGGCTCCATACACAGCAGGTCTACAATGGGGATGTGGGGAGGGGGTGGGGGTGTCGGTGGCTCTCTTCTCCTGAAGTCTCACCTGTCATTGCTTCTCAACATCTCCCAAAGACATGCGAAAGAAAAAAAAAAACTGTAGCATTCTGCACGTCATCCTACGTAGATTTGAAATACGTACCATAGCAATTTCTATGTAAAATATGACAGTTTCTGTTGAAGTTGTGAGTTCAATAAAAATAAGCCTTGGTGCAGTGATAACTTAGTCATAGCATCCTTAGCATATATATATATATACATATATGTGTGTGTGTATATATATATATATATATGTATATATAATTAGTGGTGGGGGGGATACTAAGGCTTATTAGAAGTTGCATTTTCCTTTGTGACTTATTGTACTAATGGAACTGATTGAAAGCACCAGCTTGTTCCTTTCAACCGTTGTAAATGTTTTTGGGATATCCATGTATCTTGGTAAGACACTTGTTCATTGTACACAGTTTAATGGGGGAGGTGTGGTGGGGCAGCGGGGCTTTGACACGAAATCTGGACTTCTGTTGAATGAAATTTTCATTATCTTGTTTTTCAGACACCCACAACAAGGTTTGAAATGTACATTTTTTATAGAAACAGCCTAAAAAAAAAATCTAATTTTGAGCTTGTCCTAACATTTTGAGATGGCAGTGAAAAAAAAATAATTTCTGTGGAGTCTGCAGTGTTTCTCCTGTGCCACTGGAAACCTGTTCACATTAAATTAAGTGTACCAGTTGCTTTGTTACAATAAATAAATGTATACATGATGCTTGGGAGTAGTTTGGTCACTTTGGGCATTACACTCAACTCCAATCCACTAAAAGTGATTTAAACCTTTCTGCATTGGAAGATAAGTAGAAGCTAAGTATTTGTTTAAGTTTGTTTTTAATTTAATTTAATTTAAATTTATTTTATTTTGTTTTGTTTTATTTATTTTATTTATTATTTTTTACTGCATAATCTCTTGTTCCACACTCCACTAAAGTTGATTTTTAAAAAAAAATACACTTTCTGGAGGCAATATTTTAACTGCATTGGAAGATAAGTAGAAGCCAAGTATTTGTTTAAATTTGTTTTGTTTAATTTAATTTAAATTTATTTTATTTTGATTTATTTTATTTTTTTATTTTTTTACTGCATAATCTCTTGTTCCACACTCCACTAAAGTTGATTTTAAAAAAAAAAAACACTTTCTGGAGGCCATATTTTAACTGCATTGGAAGATAAGTAGAAGCTAAGTATTTGTTTTATTTTATTTTATTTTATTGGATTCTATTTTATTTATTTATTTATTTATTTATATTTTACTGCATATCTCTTGTTTCACCCTAAACTCCAGCTGATGGCGGTAATGCACCTTTAAACCGGAAGTAGAAGTAGTAGAAGAAGAGTCTCCGTAACCTAGGTGACGCCAGCTTGGATACGTAGGATGCTAGGAGACCAGCTAGCTGACCGAGCTAACACAGTTCCTATTCTGTCTCAACGACGTGAATGCAGTAGTTACTAGTTAACATAGTTAATGTTTAAATATGTAATAATGTTAATTATTTAACTTGTATTTAGCCTGAGTTAATCACACCATCAGTAGCATGTTTACTGATGAAGCTCTGGACTCAGTGAGTGTTCAGTCTCTGTGGAGGATCTCTCAGCAGGCAGCTCAGGAGTCGGTATGTTTGACTAACTTTAGCTCCCAAAGTGCTCTCTTAACATGAATCACAATGTATTTTAGTTACTGAATATTTATATATTACAGAAACTTGTACCACAGTATTTAGCTTAGCTGTTAGTGGACACATGTGACGTTCAGGTGTTGCTCGGAAATGTGGAACGCACAGGTGGAAGCTCTGATACCAACTTTACACTGCTTTAAACAAACAGGGCTGAGAACAACCTGATACTTTTTTGAGATGTTGAATGCATTCATTTGACTTACATTAATACTCTGTAAACAACACATTTGTTCAAGAATAATACACAATAGCTCAAGTTAAGTCAATTTTATTTGTATATAAATTGTAAAATTTTATAAATAAAAAGTCATAGTATAGTATGTAAAAAAAAATCATTGTAAAGTATGTCGAAAAAAAGTCATAGTATAGTATGTCGAAAATATTATAAAAAAAATGTCAAAGTATAGCATGTCGAAAATTTTATAAAAAAAAGTCATAGTATAGTATGTCGAAAATTGCATGAAAAAAGTCATAGTGTAGTATGTCGTAAATTGTATTAAAAAAAAAGTCATAGTATAGTATGTAAAAAAAATCATAGTAAAGTATGTCAAAAATCTTATGAAAAAAAGTCTTAGTATAGCATGTCGTAAATTTCATTAAAAAAAGTCATAGTATAGCATGTCGTAAATTTCATTAAAAAAAGTCATAGTATAGCATGTCGATATTTTCTTGAAAAAAAGTCATAGTATAGTATGTCGACCAAAAACCAAACCAAAATCACAAATCACAAATTTGCCTCAGGAGGCTTTACAATCTGTACAGGATACAACACCCTATGTCCTTTACAGTGCGACCCTCTCATCGGATGAGGAAAAACTCCCTCCAAAAGAACCCCTTTTAACAGGGAAAAAAGAAAAAATGTTAGAAACCTCAGGCAGAGCAACAGAGGAGGGATCCCCCTTCCAGGATGAACAGACGTGCAATAGATGTCGTGTTGTACAGAGTAACAACATAATGTAAATACAACATAGACAATCCATATGACAAAAATGAATGCATATATTGTGAACATATGTGAGAAGGTGGATCCAGGAGGATGTCAAGCAGCTTCCCGGTGTAGTCAAACAGATAGAGCTAGAGCAACACAGCCTCCTCTCCACACCAAATAGATAAAGCCACAGCAACACGACCTCCTCTCCACCATGGAACTCAACTAAAACTAACTTTTAACTTTTAAAATAATGAAATATGTGGCCTCTCTAAGCACATTGCTATTACTAAATGATTGATAATAGAAGGGTCTTTATGTGCTGCGTATTTCAGAGAGGTTGTCAGACCAGAGCGGTGCACAGTGCTGAGGCTGAGGCTCAGACTGTGTCGACTACCACCACCTGTACTCAGACAGAACCACAGTATCAGGCCAAAGAGCAGCTCTTCCAGCAGAACCACGATGAGCCGGAGCCGCCCGGCCTGAAGGACTTCCTACAGCGGGTTGAGGACACGGTCATCAGAGAGCTGGTCAGAAATGCCAAGAGTCACGCCTTTGATGAGTTCCAGGTCAACTGGGAAGATTACAGTCAGCTGGTAAGTATCGGAACAAAAATGGTGTTTTCTGACTGGGGTTGATCTTTATGGAGATTTCTTTGTATGGCACTGTTCCTCCATGTTCACAATCAGTTTATCATGTTTGCAGGTGTCATGCCTCCATTGCCTTCAACATCCCAGCGCACAAGAGAGAGGTCTTCATGTAACCAGTGTGTCCTGGAATTGTACAGGTTCAGTTATTGCCTGTGCCTACGGTCGGTATGTTCATGTTGTCTTAATGTGTGTGTCTATATATATCTATATCTATATCACTGGTGGCTGGTGTCTCAACAAATTGGGAAGGACAAGAGGAAAACCAACCCACGGCATCATAATATTTCGCACTAGTTGGCTACTTATCTCTACTTTCTTTCTTTATTAAACAAAATAACATTATTCACATTCAGCATAACAATAACAGAAGAGCCAGGGGTATTAAAACCTACATATATTGAGTGTCTTAGTAGCCTTTTTCTTAGTCGAATTAGAAAGTGGTTTCACATATTGCTCAACTTCCTTCAAGAAAACAACAAAATAAGATATTTCATGTTAGATTTATATTTATGAATAAAAGATTAAAAGAAAACATTTTAAATTTACTATAAGAAAATATGTATATATTTTTTTTTAAGAAACCAAACACCACATTTTCCCATAATAATGTCTTTAAAGATATGATCAATGACAAATCTGTAAAGGTCTTTTTTTAATGTCTGCATGTAGTGTCTGACAGGGTAATATTTATTAATAATTCTGAAGGACACTTCCTTAACCTCATTCACTAGAATTGATTACATAATGCATTTTTTCCAAAGAAGAGAGAAAACTATTATATAAATGATACTGAGATTTTGTAATGGTTTATTTCAGCCAATTACTCTTTTAAATATTTTGATCTCCCTCTTGCCTCTCAAAAATAGAGGAGGAGCAACCTTCTCTGCTTCTATGGACCAGCTTCCACTGATATCTATCTATCTATCTATATAAATATGTATGTGTTACAAAGGCCAGCACCACTTGGACTATTAACGGGATAACTTAGTGTAGTTAGTTGGTACTATTGTGGCCTCATGGTTCCACCTTGTGGCAGTGCTGTCCATACTGGCACATGTCATTTAGTTCCTTAAAGTGCCTGTGTTTTATGGTTTCTATTTGTTTGTTCCTCCTTTTCAGAAAAACACACACATATACACTCTCATATAGATATATATCAACAGGAAAGTGTTAGAGAAGCTTTCCTGTACTCATCATGTGGTCAGTGTGGTTCAAATGTGTGTGTTTTTTTTTTGTTGGGCAGGATTGACGATGGAGACTGGAGCACTGAGAGGTCGTGTGTTTGTACATGGAACCTGGACCGCCGAAGCCTGAATCCCAATCAGGCTGATCTGGTCATAGATGTTCCCACTGCAGTCACCGCTCTGTGCTTTCATCCCAGCCAGCCTGCACTCATTGCAGGTAACGTTACACTGCCAGTCTGTGTTTTTCACATCATGAACTGCTTACACTCGGTTTCTGCACGCTCACAGAGTCTGAAGCAGGTCAGCGCAAATATAAACATCTCATCTCGATGTACAGTTTTCAACAAAGACATGTTGTTGAGCTGGCAATTTGTAATCTAATCTGAGCCTGGCTCTAGCTGGACTTCATTCATTCGATCACACAGTTGTTGCATAGAGCTTAATGTAAACTGTGTGTGTGCGCTGTTGTTGCTGCAGGTGGTCTGTACAGTGGAGAGGTGGTGGTCTGGGACACCAGTCAGACACAGGACCCAGTGCTGGTCCAAACTGGGATGTCAACAGACAGCCACAGAGAGCCTGTTTATCAGGTGAGTAGACACCACTATCTATTGAAGCTCAGCGTGGTCCACCCCTGATAGCACTCTGACCAGTGATACTGTATGTAGGCTGGACCTGGGCCCGGATGAGAGTACACTTGTCCCCAAAGTCCAGTTTGTTTAATTAATGTGAACACTCCGTACATACTATAATATTACTTTTTTCAACATACTATACTTGACTTTTTTTTCTGAAAATTTTCGACATGCTATACTATAATTTTTTGTCACAAAATTCTTTACATACTATACTGACTTTTTTCATAAAATTTGACATGCTATACTATAACTTTTTTTCATAAAATTTTCGACATACTCTGACTTTCTTTTCATAAAATGTTCGACATACTGTACTTTAACTTTTTTTCATAAAATTTTCAACATATTATACAATGACTTTTTTTTCGTAAAATTTTCGATATACTATACCATGACTTTTTAAAAAAAAAATTCTACATAATATTCTATGAATTTTTTTCCATGAAAATTATAATATATAATAATATATAAATTCTCCTTCTGTGTGCATCCATTAATATTGAGAATGATCTGACCCCATAGGTCTGTGATTATATGCAGTATTTAGATCTGTTGAACAAAGAAGAATAAAGAACTTCACTGCAACACTTAAACAAGGCGGACTGAAAGAGCCGTACTGTAACGTAAACTGCTCTTTGATTTATCTGTGTGTGTGTTTGTTTGTTTGTTTGTTTGTTTGTTTGTCTGCGTGTGTGTAGGTTGCCTGGGTGCCCCTGCAGAAGAAAGGAGAGTTTGGGGTGCTCAGTGCTAGTTCAGGAGGAAGGGTGCTGCTGTGGACGGTGGAGTCCGACCAGGGCAGCTTTGTCCTGGATGCTGCCTACGCCTTAATTCGACAGCAGGTTCCCCACAGCAGCAACACCAGCTTCAAGGTGAGCCTCAGGATGAGGGCAAACACTGGAACCCAACTGCTCATCCACAGTTTCCGAATGAATCAGAAATGAGACCACTTCCTTAAACAAGGGGTATCGTGAGATGGAAAGATGAGGGACTCCCCAGACTGTTCACAGCCTTAAGGGAGTCCAAATTCAGTCCCATAGTTATCATTCAAATGGAAAGGTAAAGGATTAAACTAAATCATCACAAGTGATATCTATCAATCTCCAGGGAGCAGCCGGCATCAGTCACTGCTTTACTTATCCACAGAAAGTGTGGAAGGTTTGATGGCAAATGACTGAAGTTTACTGTGACACTTATTTGCCATTTTTTTAGGAATGCCAATTGCATTGTGTCTGTCCATCTCCTTGGTCCAGACTGAAATATCTAAACAGCTATTGGATGGATTGTCACGAAAATAGTATAGTATGACAAAATAATAGTCACAGTATAGTATGTCAAGATTTTCTGAAAAGAAGTCGTAGTATAGTATGTTCAAACTTTTATGAAAAAAAAGTCATAGTATAGTATGCCGAAAATGTAATTAAAAAAAGTCATAGTATAGCATGTTGAAAATGTTCATGAAAAAAAAATAATAGTATAGTATGTCGAAAATTTTATGAAAAAAGTCATAGTATGTTGAACATTATGAAAAAAAGTCACAGTATAGTATGTTAAAAATATTCATGACAAATGTTGAAAATTTTGTTGAAAAAAAGTCATAGTATAGTATGTCCAAAATTTTATGAAAAAAAATTCTTAGTGTAGTATGTCGAAGATTTTAAGAAAAAACGTCATAGTGTAGTATATCCAAACTATTATGAAAAAGTCTTATGTTACAACCCAGAGGTGGTGTAGGGGTGAAGGAAGTAACATACAGCCGATGTTATCAGGCATTCACTTGTTTTATTGCCGTGACTGAAATTGAAGCAAAATAAAGGATACAATGGTTTGAATTATAATAACCAAAAACGAGGGTTTCAGGTGGCACGAAAAGGAGAAATCAAAAGCACACACCCTGGCACCTGAATAATCCCTACCAAGCAGACAACTAAACTGCTCTACTCAAAAGGAAAAATAAACACAAACGAGGACCTCAGACTAGTTGACTTCACAATAATCCACTGACTCCAGGTAGACCTGTACACAATATTCTAGTTAACAAATCACACAACAATCGAGAGGCAAGGGGAACAGATCAATTGTAATCACTGCCCGCCATGGCCTAGTCACAGCTGGCTTTTAAATCTTGACACACGGCACAGCAGGCTGGTGATTGGATAATCAGCGGTGAAGTATCGGAGGCAGGACCACGAATGGTGGGAAACTAAGGGCATCCACCTAAAGGGCTGTCCGGAGGCGACGCCCTGAAGGGGATCCCCAGGAGTGACGTCATCTCGGAGTGGAGGGACAGCGGAGCGCACCAAAAGAAAAGAGCAAAAGGGAGAGCGCAGCACAGCAATATACAACAATAACAACAGCAATAACGATCGGTCACTCTAAGACCGTAACATCATAGTATAGTGAAAAAAAGTCATAGGATAGTATGTCGAACATTTTACGAAAGAATGTCATAGTATAGTATGTCGAAAGTTTTCATGGAAAAAAGTCATAGTATAGCATGTCGAAATGTTTTTTTTAAAAAGTCATAGTATAGCATGTTGAAGATTTTAGAAAAGAAGTCATAGTATAGTATGTTGGAAACTTTAAGAAAAAAAGTCATATAGTATGTGGAAAATTTTCATGAAAAAAAGTCATAATATAGTATGTCGAAAATTTTATGAAAAAGTTATATTAAAGTATGTGGAAAATTTTCATGAAAAAAAAGTCATATTATATTATGTCCAAAATTTTCATGAAAAAAAGTCATAATATAGTATGTGGAAAATTTTCATGAAAAAAGTCATATAGTATGTCAAAAATGTTAATGAAAAAAAATTCTTAGTATAGTATGTAGATAATTTTATGACAAAAAAAGTCATAGTATAGTATGTCGAAAATGTTATGAAAAAAAGTCACAGCAAGTATGTAGAAATAAAAAAATAAAAAAAAAGTCATAGTATAGCACGTCAAAAAAATAGCCTTAAAAAAGCCTTACTATAGAAAATAACCAAATAAATGTTCTATAATTTCCAAATTACTCCCTTGTGCTGCAGTGTGGGTAGAGTGAGAATGCGTGTGGTTTTGTGTTACCTGTAGGCCCGAGGCAGCAGCACTGTGGGCGTCACCTCCCTGGCTCTGTCTCCCTGGGACTCGGACACCTTCTTGGTGGGCTCTGAGGGCGGCCTGCTGCTCCGATGCTCCTTCTCCTCCCAGACGCCGGCTGCTGCTGCGCCCTCTGAAGGCCAGAGTGTGACGCTGAGAGCCCCAGCAGTCTTCACGTTCAAGCCCCGCAGCGGCCCCGTCCACTCCATACACTGCTCCCCTTTCCACAGGTCCACAGCTCCGCTCACCGACCTAACACAAGATTACAGAAGTGATCAGTAACCATTTTTACAGGTGACTCAACAGTGACTTTGCTCTGACATGTGTTGTGTGTGTCTTTAGGAACCTGTTTGTGAGTGCAGGGACTGATGGTCTGGCCCACGTCCACTCTCTGCTGCAGACAGACCCGCTGCTCTCTCTCCGGGTTTCAGACTCCTACGTGTTTCAGGTGCAGTGGTCTCCAACCAGACCGCTGGTTTTTGCAGCAGCCAGCGGACAAGGTACAGCATGAAAACTTTGGATTTACATGTCATTCAGATCAGGAAGCAGACTGGTTCTCCATGATGAATCAGCCCATCCATTTGTCAATCACATACAGTATATTTCAAAGGAAACCTCCTAATGACATCATTGCTCTTTACTATTATTATACAAACTAGAGGATGACATTTTATTCTTGTAAATAAAGTGTATTAGAGAGCTTGTTGGAGCCAAAGTGTGTATTTGGCCTGTTGTTTATTATTATTATTATTATTATCTCTCTCTTTGTCTCTAAGGTGAGGTGCAGATATTCGACCTGGGCCGCAGGTCTCTGAGGCCGGCAGCCGTCATCGAGCAGGGAGGCGCGGACCGAGCTGCGACTTGTTTGACCTTCAACCGTCAGAACCCTCACCTGTTGGCGGTGGGGAAAACGGACGGGACGGTCTGCGTTTGGCAGCTGAGCCACGATCTGACGGAGCAGAGCCCCAGAGAGAGCGCTCAGCTGGAGCAGATAGCCAACCAGGTGGCAGAATGAGGCGTTAACCTGGGACGGTTGAAGACTGCTGCATAGGATGGATTTATGCGAACTGTGTTTTGAAAAATAAAAATCTGTAAGACTAAAGTTGCGTAGTATTTCCGGTGAAATATTACAGTACATAACATATCCCACAGTGCAATGCGGTAGGGACAACAACGTTCATAACAGACGTTGACGGACAGCTTGAATTGTGTTTGGTGAAATAAAAACAACAGTCAAGGTTTCCAGTTCTAACCAGTAGCGTTTATTAAAGCACACTGCAGTTGTTACGGTGTTGTTATAACATTATTGTTACTATTAGGTTCTTAAATTCATCGAAAGCACAAGCTAAAACAATCACATTCAAATGTAGACAAATCCACTATGCTATCATGAGAAGCACGAAGAGTTAAGGGTAGAGAGCGATAAATAGAGAGTACGATAGACAGTTGTTATTAGTGAGTATTCCTAGTGCCACAATCATGCAGTTTCAGCCGTGTGTTCGTGTTGGAAGTGTGTGTGGGGGAAAACGCATCCCGATTGGTCCCTGGTGGGCGAGGGATCAGTTGACGAAGAGCGAGCGGGTGAATTCAACGAAGTCGAAGGCCGACGGCAGCTCGCGGCCCTTGCTGTCGAGATACGGCTTCATGTGCGAGAGGCAGTAGTCTGCCTGCTCCTTGGACAGGTTCTGAAAGGGGAGAAGGGGGGACACAGTTAGACCTCCATGAAAGACTCAACGCTCCTGAATTCCAGAGTGAAAAGTGAACCACAAATTTACCTGGTAGAGCTCTTCTTTAGTGACGTAGGGTTTGTTCTCTGTGCTGAGAGCCCGGAAGGCGCTCTCGATCTCCTCGCTGGACTTGACGTTCTCTGTCTCACGGCTGATCATGAAGGCCATGTACTCCTGCAGCGACACGTTGCCATCCCTGCAGACAGATTCCTCACAGTTAAGCCGGGTATACACTGAACCATTTTAGACATGTTGTTCTGTACTTCCTACTCCTACTGTACGAGTAGATCGTTTGTGATGTAAAGCCAAAGCTCACGATTTATGTGCTCACACTGTACGTGTAAAACGCTCCAAAGCAGGTAAAGTTTGTTTTCTAGCAGAGGTCTGTACGGGTCACAATGCTAACAAGGCAGAAACGTGCTGCCTTGATCATCTGTGCCATCCTGTCTGCTGAAACGTACGTCTAAGAATAAAAAGAGGCAGCGAAAATCGTACAGCGTACACCCAGCTAGCTTTAGGCAGCGAATACAACAGTGTGTTAAATACCATACAGCCTTTACTACAGTTGACATCCCCTATCTATGTAATTTTCTGAACATGTGAACAAACCTGTTGGGATCCACGGTGTCGAGTATGGCCTCGAACTCCGGATCGGGTTCTCCTTCTTCCACCATGGGCAGGTCGTAGCCTAGCGAGCGCAGACACGACTTGAACTCCTGGTGGTTCAGACGGCCGGACTTCTCCTTGTCGAAGTGCCTGCAAATAAACAGGTGAAGATGAGGATGTGACTTCATCAGAGCAGACATAGAAATATGTCTATAACTGCAATGTAAATAAATACATTTGAAAAAAGACAGTTTCTGTGTGTTTCTCCATTAGAAAAAAAAACGAGGAGAATTTCGAAGACGGTTAAGACCGACCTTAATAGTTTTAAATTAATCAGGCATTACGTACCCAATCAGGCAGCCCAGTTATTAATGCACTCTATGACTTTCTCTCATTTCTCTCTGCCCTGTATTGGAATTATGTTAAATTGCATCGTCCCTATCAAATCAAAATAAAAATAAAATCAGTGTCATGATGAAGGTCAGCTCAAAGCCACTTACTTGAACATCATGCTGAACTCCTTCAGAGCCTCCTCCGTCACTCCAGTGGTGTTCCTGAAAGAGAAAAGAGGAGCAACGTGAGCTCAAAGCAGCATCAACACTTCCTCAACCTCAGATAAACTCTGTGACGTGAAACAGCTGTATTATAATGTGTTGGTTGTGTACCTGGCCTGTATCTGTTGCTCCAGATTGTGCTGCATCCTCATTCCCAGTTGGTCCAGTTGGTCCCACTGCTGGGCCAGGCCCACTGTGCTGTGCTCCGTGTACTTGTTGTCCAAGATCAACGCTTCCTCCATGGCCGCACCGAGGTCTTCAATCTTCTTCAGCTGACTGCGCATGGCCCGAATCTCCTGGTGCTTACGCTACACACACACACACACTCTACATCAACACCTGCCACATGTTGTCGTCTACTCTAACCTCAGCTCAGAGGTGTTGACTACTTGTCCGCCTGGAATAACAGGTGTCAACATGCAACGCTGAGTGATATTTATTTACCTTGGTGGCCTCCAGCTGGGACTCCAGGGTACCAGATTCTTCCACCATACACGACCTGAAACAGAAACTGATGTTAGAAAGGAAGCAGCATAGTCTGATAAAACCACTGCACTCACTCACTCACTGTTTTTATTATAGTGGAGCAGCACAGTGAACCTGTTTTGTGATAAAAGCACCACATTTGGTACAGTACATATACTGTATAGCTTCATATATTTAGAAGAAATCTGGATATTGGGCCACTGCAGATTCTGATGACCATGGTAGCCAAAGTGAAAAAAGTGTTTTATTACAATGTAAGGTAATAATAACTGAACCCCCCGCCTTCATCCAAGAGAGAGGAGAGTTGGGTACCAAGGCAGGCGACCAGGGCGAGGCACCGCACTTGGGTTAAGGTTTCAAATAGCGGGCCAGGCCCAGTGGCACCGGACAGGAAACCCCACTGTCATCGCTTCATCATTTTATCCTGTTAAACGTGTGTGATAAGTCCAAGTGGACGTTCACAAGAATGGGACGGACGAACAAACATAATGCCTCCTGCCTAGGCTGTCGCCAGCGCGGAGGCATAAAAATAACGTTTGCTCTAGTATCCGCCATCTGACAAAATAATACTGTGAGAACTTTTTTTTCCTGATTCACAGCACTATAATCAAATTCTAATATAATGACTAATTATTTTGTAAAAGACTTGTGAGGAAGTATTTTATCTGGTCCTTATTTAGGATCTTATGTCAGTTACTGCATGTGGGTCCACCAGGGTGTGAGCTTGTGATGGCCCAATATCCAGTTTTGTTCCCAATATATCTATCAACAATTGTTATGAAGGAAGATTAGGAAGACTTACATTCTCTACTACAACCTGTATTCCCAGAGAAACCTTTATGAATTATAATTACATTAAGTGTTTGAAAATAAACTGGTTCTTGGGTGTATAAATTTGGCATGTCTCCCTGTTATGAGAGAGTGGATCTGTATTCATGCTAAAAATCTACTGGTAACCCAAACCATGCGAGGTTAAGGGCTACTGCACACAGGACTGGAAACTGCAACAGATTATTAGTAGTCCATGAATATGAAAGTCAGTTTTCTGTTGCAGATGATGAACTGCACGCGACTAAAAGTCTGTTTAGGATGTAGAGTGTTTATGCACAGCGGAAGCCAATCATTTGCAGTTTCCATCCCTGAAGTACACAAAGTAAACAAGGTGACAAAAGGAGGACCGGGTGACTGTTAGTACAGCGAGAAGGTACCGAGCACACCTTGAGCCCTACATGGTGTTTTTAGACTGAAGTGCATGAGGTCACACAGCCCTGAGGGCACCGCGTGGGTCAGAGAGAAGCAAAGAGAGCAAAGCTTGAAAGAGGTTGACCTTCCAGAAAGATCATCAGCAACTTGGTACTGATAGACACAGATAACCCGTCGATAGGCTATGCTATTCAAAGAGAGGATGGGGGGGGACCAGAGATTAAACATCAGACAAGAAAATGGAGCGAAAACACAGAAAAAAGATTTACATCAAGGAGGAATAAGGGGGAACATGGGTTTAGACCACAGGCCACCTTCTTGGAGATCAAAGATTTGCTGTCACTCAACACTCACAG